>JAOWBW010000792.1:94346-230339 GCA_026119855.1 Campanula takesimana | reverse complement strand
CCCCCTTCATTATACATGATCCCGCTTCCTCATGATAGAAAGGCCGATCTATCGGGCGATAGGAGTGATAACATAATATTCTTCTCTTGTCGTAACTTGACCTCGAACCCTCTTGTTAGCTTTTTCTCAATGTTTTAGCTCAATAAAACAAACGTGGCGACTCTTAATAGGTTAATGCCAACTTGAATATTCTAATCCCATAGAAAAGATAAATAAAGATAAATAAAAGAAAGACTTCCCATGCGTTGCCCGCATCGTCGAAAGGGTATTCACAGAACCACAAAGAGCTGTTGGCTCCTCTAACCATACATAATTAGGGTTTGGTTGGAAAAGAAATCGGATTTTCCCAATGTGTTCCAATTCCAACTTTTAAGTACACACACGATAAAGATTGAGTGGACTTGATTGTCTAAAACGCTGGCATGAGATGACTGCACCATATAAAAGTCAGACGTGGGCTGTAAAATTTAAAATTCAAAGAATCTACTGCAAATCGGTGCAGTTGGCTCCTGCAGCCTATTATAAAGTTACCTCCTTTAGGAGCTAATTTTAGATATCCTCGTAGGGGGAGCTGAGCGTCTATTCCCAACGTTTTTGTCTCGGGTACACACATAAGAACGCGTGAGTTGACTGCACCATGTAAAATAAAGACATAGGCTGTAAAAGTAAAGGTTGATTGACTGGACTGGACTGGACAATGTCAAACTAAAAGATGGTCGGTGTTACTGGGTAATCGTTCTAAATTATTTATACCTGTTGTTCATGATTTAGTTTGGGCAGTAAAACACTCACATTTGTCATTTAGTGTGTGCACGTTGCGGTGCAATTTCAAGGAAAAGCAGCGGTGACAGTGATGATTTTTACGCGCTAACCAAAAAACATCTCAATCTTGTTTGCCAATGAGCGCGCTGGTACGTATCACCATCATGTTCGTGGAATACCGAACATGTTCGGTATATCTCGGTCATGATTAGGTTAACGGGTTGTGCAAAGCAGCAGTGGTAGCATGATATCATCTCTAACGAGAATCGATTTTAACTGTCATTATAATACATCCACGACATTATTTGTTTTCTAGGCACTAGGTCACGATCAAAGTTACTGACCAAGGTATTTGGATCGACTCACAAGGGAAGTAGGCGTGACGTAGTAGATAATATAAACACGGGACAAGAATGTCAAACTGAAAGATGGTCGGTGTTACTGGGTAATCGTTCTAAATTATTTATACCTGTTGTTCATGATTTAGTTTGGGCAGTAAAACACTCACATTTGTCATTTAGTGTGCACGTTGAGGTGAAATTTCAAGGAAAAGCCAGGGTGATAGTGATGATTGTTACGCGCTAACCAAAAAACATCTCAATCTGTTTGCCAATGAGCGCGCTGGTACGTATCACCATCATGTACGTGGAATACCGAACATGTTCGGTATATCTCGGTCATGATTAGGTTAACGGTGTGCAAACCAGCAGTGGTAGCATGATATCATCTCTAACGAGAATCGATTTGACTGCCATTATAATACATCCACGACAATTATTTGTTTTCTAGGCACTAGGTCACGATCAAAGTTACTAACCGAGGTATTTGGCTCGACTCCACAAGGAAAGTAGGCGTGACCGTAGTAGATAATATAAACATGGGACAAGGAATGTCAAACTGAAAGATGGTCGGTGTTACTGGGTAACGTTCTAAATTATTTATACATGTTGTTCATGCTTTAGTTTGGCAGTAAAACAATCACATTTGTCATTTAGTGTGCACGTTGCGGTGCAATTTTAAGGAAAAGCAGCGGTGACAGTGATGATTGTTATGCGCTAACCAAAAAACATCTCAATCTTGTTTGCCAATGAGCGCACTGGTACGTATCACCATCATGTCCATAGAATACCGAACATGTTCGGTATATCTCGGTCATGATTAGTTTTAACGGTTGTGCAAACTAGCAGTGGTAGCATGATATCATCTCTAACGAGAATCGATTTGACTGCCATTATAATACATCCACGACAATTATTTGTTTTCTAGGCACTAGGTCACAATCAAAGTTACTGACCGAGGTATTTGGCTCGACTCCACAAGGGAAGTAGGCGTGACCGTAGTAGATAATATAAACACGGGACAAGGAATGTCAAACTGAAAGATAGTCGGTGTTACTGGGTAATCGTTCTAAATTATTTATACCTGTTGTTCATGATTTAGTTTGGGCAGTAAAACACTCACATTTGTCATTTAGTGTGCACGTTGCGGTGCAATTTCAAGGAAAAGCAGCAGTGACAGTGATGATTGTTACGTGCTAACCAAAAAACATCTCAATCTTGTTTTCCAATGAGCGCGCTTGCCAAGATGTGTGTTTTGCAGGTGCACAACAAGTATATATTGATATGTACAATTTTTTTCCTCTTTAATTCTAGAATTCCACCCGGTGCACTTGCAACCCCACCACATAAGGAAGGTCCGCCCCTGTATTCTCCATTCATTAAGCACAAATGCATAGGATCACAACAAAAACCCCAAGTCACAGTAAAGCAAAATCACAACAACATTACAAATCTTTAAAAGTTATACACTACTAAAACCAACACCAGTAAAAAATCACCCAAGAACACAATAACACTAGCAGCAACAACTTTTGCGCCCTTTCAATCCTCTAATTTCATCATCCATTTATTCCTCTTCCGAAGCAACCCAGGTATTATTGCCTTTGATCTTGAACACATCTCTGGGTCATACCATAAGAAATAACCACAACCCCCCTGCAAATTTCCAAATTGTTCCAGTAAAAATTAGGGCTAACAAAATTAGGTCAAAATTGGGGTTAATAGGATTGTAATTACTTACCGATTCTTTTGGGCATTGTAGAAACCTTCTACTTGGATTTCGTTCACTCCATGACGTCTGCATTCATGCAATATCTCCACATCTGCAGGTTCTGTTGTCGTTCCTCATGGTAGAACACCCAATTTTATCATAATACTTGAGAGAGAGAGAAAATAGAAATGCGTGTAGTGTATGGAGGGAAAGCGTGGGCATTTTCGCGCCTTACAGAGCAAGCCCTGAAATCGAAATGATGAAAAAGCCCTCACTCAAAGTCACGTGCCACACACATGTTAACTTAACGGGGTTTTTGGATGAAAATCGTCAAAAAGCCCTAAAATGGGCAAAAAATATCAACACAGACCCTAAATCGCCAAAAAAAAAGCCAGGCCCCGATTGGGGACCTCAAATAAGACTTTGGGCCCTAATTTGTAATTAACCAAAACATTAATAGCAGAATAGTGTGGTTTCCCCCCAAATTAATGTTTTCCCGCCAGATTAGTAATGCATATATTAACATCACAGACTCCCCAAATATCACATTTTGACTTTGATCCCCCTAGAAAATTACAATTTACCCCTCAATATTTACATTATCACCTACATATATAAACCAAATTAAAGTCAATGACCATTAATATTTCTCTTAAGCTTGTGATTGGAGCGAAAGGAGAAAGCCGGAGTGCAGAGGAGCCACCCACACCATCGTGCATCATCGGAGCCACCTTGTTTCTTTAAGCTTCCGAACAGGTATCTTCCGTCCACTTCTTCCTTACCTGCTAATCTTTTTGATCTACTCTCAAATCCGAAACCCCCCATGTTTATAAAATCCCCAAAAAATTAGGGTTTCAGAACAGAGTGTTGGAAAGAATTTATGAAAAATATTGTCATTGATAATAGGTATAAATTCATAAGTTAGTTTAGTTAGTGACCGGTTTTCATGGTACATTTCATTCTGGTTCTTTTGTTTTGTAGAGAAGTTGTAAAGAATGGACAAAAACAGTGACATAAGCTTTAGGTCTGTGCCAGAATATTTGATTATTGAAATCCTCTTGAGGCTTCCCGTTAAATCACTTATGCGCTTTAAAACTCTAGCCAAATACTGGCACGGTGTCATCACAAGTTCTAATTTTGTTTATAATCACCTCAGCAAAAACATCAGAGTTCTCGGGTACTCGCTGATTAGTTTATCCTAGGTCCTTCAAGATATGAATTCTGCTTTGCACTGTTGTCAAATCAATCTGTATCCCATCTGATACTCATTATCTTCGTCTACCTCGTTATATAAACGTGATACTTGGCCCTGTTAATAGTTTATTCCTCTTTGGTCATGGTCACAACGACATTCATTTCGCTCTTCTGAACCCCGCGACAAGAGAGATAAAGACCGTTTTTATACCTGAGACGATACTTAATCGCGGGTTATATACTTGTACGTGTTATGGATTTGGATTGACCCCTTGATCAAAGACTACAAAGTGGTTGGTTTGTGGGAAACATCATAGGAAGACGTTCTTGTAAACATGGTTGTGTATAGCCTTCAAAATGATTCTTGGAAACATACAAGGTCGAAGATGCACAACATTCCCCCTCCTGATTCCATTTCACCCTATATTAACGGTGCATGTCACTGGCTTTTGGAGGACTCGAATATACTCTCATTCAACTTTGGCACCAAAGTCCTCAAAAATATAAACGGCCCACTAAATGTCCATCCGCCAATGTATATCCAACCATCGATTTTGTTCATCCACAATAACGAAACAGTCGGCATGCTTGTTGGTACATAAAAAAACCTACCTCCGAATAGCCTTGAATTTGAGAAAAAAAATGCGTTCGTAATGAAGGAGGAGGGTTGTTGGACAAAACTATTTACTGTAGATGTAAGCGATCTAAGCGTTACGTATGCAGCTTGTGTTGGAAGAAGCAACTTGTTTTGAAACGATTGAGACCCCCCGCGAACCAAACAATCAGACAGGTGATATGAGACAACCACCAATAACCAACATGGTCTTATACGATCCTACTACATGCGGAGTTGAAAAGCTACTTATCCAACATCAGAATAATTTGTACGGGCTTCGTCAGGTTTTCATTTATGAGGAGAGCTTAGTTTCACTCGTAGGATCAGGTAAGTGTGAAAGCTTTGCAGAACTTGTGGACGATTTCTGCCCATATGAATACGGTATCGAGTGACCAAAACGTCCAGATGTGTTTGGTGTAAATTTTTTTGTAAATTGTGTTATATATGGCTATGTGACCATGTATGTGTTGGGTTTCGTAGTCACATGCGCAGCGGAAATTAGCATTCAAAATTTTAATGAAACCCAAAGCCATAGATCCGTTCATATGATTAAATCAAATAGAACGATATGAATAGAGGAAAAACTGACCCTTGATGACTTTGAATTCTAGCTTTGATCTTGGTGGAGATTTGAAGCTTGATCACAATGAAAGTAAGAACACGACTTTGAAAGATGATGAGCTTAACCCTCTAGCGGTATCCACACACGAACGAATATCAAGGAGCTTCTTGATCTTGGTTGCTAGACCAAATTGTGAAACACGTTTTCACAATTGATATGAACTATATTCAATATTGTTTGTGTATATTTTGTTCTTCAATCTAAGATGTCTTAGAACCAAATAAAACTCTCTCAAACTCTTTGGAGACTTGCACAAAAGCTATGATAATGTTCTGGCCGAATTTGGCTGTTTATATACAAGTTAGACCTATTCCAAATAGGAAACTTGTGTCTAAACCCGTCCAAATTCTTTTCCAAAAGAAATTAGGAAACCAGTCCCGACATGTGTGCGGCCGCCCAAACACCCTGTGCGGTCGCACATCTATCTGGAAGGTTTCTGGTACTTTCTGAGCTAAACTGTGCGTCCCGCCCAAGCCCTTTTGTGCGGTCGCCACACTTTCCCCAAATTTCCCAAATTTCCAAATCCCAATATAGTCCTTATTTAAGATTCGTTCTATTGTGTGTGACCCTCTAGGATTATACTAAGTTGGCAATGGGTTCAACAATGAAACCATAATATATGATTAGGTTCTAGCAAACCGTCATACCTACCCAAATAGTATAACTAGATACAAGTTCGCTTCCTTTAGAACATGTCATAATCCCTTTGTCCATGATGTCATTGACACAAGTCATGGTCAACAAGTCAACTGTTTTTGTTCAATACTTTCTCGATTCCGAATATGTTTATAATCAAATGACATTGATCTAATCAATTAATTTGAGTCCGCCGAACATTTTCATCAACATCATTCCTACGAGGGCCCCAGCTTAACATCTCTCCGAAGAGGGACAAATCCATTTAGCTTATTACTCTTCCTACGTGAATCCGATTATGCCAATCATACCCTTTATAACTACCCGGTTAAGGTAGCGTTTGAATATGTCAACATAACGTTCATCAGTGGAAGACAATATTAACTTCATGTCTATGGATTCAAATGACATAACTAATATGAGATATATGTACGACATAAACCATGACATAAATCTCATACAGCGGGTCATGTCCAGTACCTTGTTCTAAACAAGTACCCATAAATCTAACATGATCATCCCATGATCATTTAGCCTTTATACTAGTGCTTAACAAGTACTAGGGACGGAGATTATTATAAGTAAACATGAACAACAATAATAATCAAAATATTTCTTTATTGATATGAAATAAATGATAACAATTACAACGTTTATTAAACATGCCTAGGACACCACTACCAACAATCTCCCACTTGCCCTAGGCCCAATCTCCCATGTATCTAATACCCATGGACCTAACATGACCTTCATGTTTAGCTTGTGGAAGTCCCTTTGTTAGCGGTCCGCAATATTGTCATCAGTAGGTACTCTGCATATATTTACGTCTCCCCTATCAACGATTTCTCGAATGATATGAAAACGCCTAAGTATGTGTTTGGATTTCTGATGTGCTCTTGGTTCCTTTGCTTGATCAATAGCACCATTGTTATCGCAATAAAGGTTTATTGGATTAGCAATGCTAGGAACCACTTCAAGTTCAGTAATGAACTTCTTAATCCAAACAGCTTCCTTTGCAGCATCCGATGCAGCAATATACTCAGCTTCTGTTGTAGAATCAGCGGTTGTACTCTGCTTGGAACTCTTCCCGCTTACAGCTCCACCATTTAACATAAACACAAAACCCGATTGCGATTGACTATCATCTTTGTCAGTTTGGAAGCTTGCATCCGTGTAAGCATTTACCACGAGATCATCTTCCATTCCTCCATAGACCAAAAACGAGTCTTTAGTCCTTCTCAAGTACTTAAGAATCGCTTTTACAGCTACCCAGTGATTTTCGCCAGGGTCGGATTGGTATCTACTTATCATGCTCAAGGCATAAGATACATCCGGCCTAGTACAAATCATGACATACATGATGGACCCAATTGCCGAAGCATATGGAACATCATTCATTTTCTCACGCTCATCTTTTGTCTTAGGACATTGAGTCTTGCTTAGAGAAACTCCATGTAACACGGGCAAGGTACCTCTTTTAGAATTTTCCATACGGAATCTTCTAATGACCTTGTCAATGTATGTACTTTGGCTTAAACAAGTAGCCTCCTTGATCTATCTCTATAGATCTTAATGCCAAGTATATATGCGGCTTCACCCATATCTTTCATTGCGAAACACTTTCCCAACCAAGTCTTTACGGACTGAAGTGTAGGAATGTCGTTTCCAATGAGTAATATGTCATCCACGTATAAAATAAGGAATAGCACTATGCTCCCACTAATCTTCTTGTATACACAAGGCTCATCTTCGTTGTTGATGAAGCCAAACTCTTTGACCGATTCATCAAAACGGAGATTCCAACTCCTAGAAGCTTGCTTCAATCCATAGATGGATTTCTGCAATTTGCATACCTTAGAATCTTGTTCTAACCTTCTGGTTGTGTCATATACACATCCTCTTGTAGTTTTCCATTTAGGAAAGCGGTTTGACGTCCATTTTCCATATTTCATAGTCATGATATGCGGCAATGGCAAGCAAAATTCTTATAGACTTGATCATTGCTACGGGTGAAAAGGTCTCATCATAGTCAATACCATGAACTTGCCTATACCCTTTCGCTACAAGCCTAGCTTTGTAAGTATGCACCTTCCCATCCATGTCGGTCTTCTTCTTGAAGACCCATTTGCATCCTATGGTTTTTACACCTTCGGGCGCATCAATCAAATTCCAAACTTGATTGTCTTGCATGGATTGCAATTCAGATTCCATGGCTCCAAGCTACTTATCCGAATCAGGAGAAGACATCGCCTCTTGGTAGGTTAACGGTTCATCATTCTCAATGATTTCCACCTCATTACTATCCGTTACGAGAAATCCATATCTCTCAGGCTCGGATCGTAACATACTAGATCTACGATTTGCTTGTGTCTTTTGAACAGGTTCCACAACTCCTTGTGGTTCTTGTTCTTGTTCCACTATTGGTTCAATGTATTTTTCTGGGTCTCGAATTTCTTCAAGATTTATTTTACTCCCACTGATTTCTTTGGAGAGAAACTGTTTCTCTAGAAAGACACCAGTTCGGGCAACAAACACTTTGTTGTCCTCTCGATTGTAAAAGTAATATCCTTTAGTTTCCTTAGGATATCCCATGAAAATGCATTTATCAGATTTGTGTGCTAGTTTGTCGGAGACAAGTCTTTTGACATAGGCTTCGCAACCCCAAATCTTCATGAAAGATAAACTAGGTTTCTTTCCGCTCCACATCTCATATGGAGTCTTTGGAACCGACTTAGTTGGAACTTGATTTAGTGTGAAAGCAGCGGTTTCTAGAGCGTAACCCCAAAAGGATATTGGAAGATCAACTTGACTCATCATTGATCGAACCATGTCTAACAAAGTCCGATTTCTCCTCTCGGACACACCATTCCATTGTGGTGTTCCGGGTCGAGTCAATTGTGAAACTATTCCACAATTCTTTAGATGATCATCAAATTCATGACTCAAGTATTCTCCACCTCGATCTGATCTAAGTGCCTTAATACTTTTGCCAAGTTGTTTTTATACTTCATTTTGAAATATTCTAAATATCTCAAATGCTTCACTTTTATGTTTCATTAGGTAAACATACCCAAATCTACTATAGTCATCAGTGAAGGTTATGAAGTATTGAAATCCTCCCCTAGCATTGCTACTTAATGGTCCGCATACATCGGAATGTATCAACCCCAATAAGTCGCTTGCCCTTTCACCTAGCTTGGTAAAGGGTGTCTTAGTCATTTTTCCAAGAAGACACGACTCGCAAGTATCATATGACTCGAGGTCACATGAACCCAAAAGTCCGTCCCATGGAGTTTTGAGATACGCTTCTCATTAATATGACCAAGACGGCAATGCCACAAATATGAATGATTTACATCATTAGGTTTAGATTTCTTATTTATATTATAGACATTTTCATTATTTTCATTCTTGACATCCAAGACATAAAGGCCATTAAATGAATTAGCAAAACCATAAAGCACATCATTTAAATAAATAGAAAATTTCTTATTCTCAATAAGAAACTTAAAACCTTCATTATCCAAACAAGAAATTAAAATAATATTTCTACTTAAATCCGGTACATAATAGAAATTGTTCAAAACAAGTATTAAACCGGAAGGTAAAGTGACTTCATAAGTCCCTACGGCTAATGCAGCAACTCTTGCTCCATTCCCCACGCGTAGGTCTACTTCACCCTCTTTAAGTAGTCTCCTATTCTTTAGACCCTGCACATTTAAACAAATGTGAGAACCACACCCGGTATCAAATACCCAAGAATCAGTGGTAGAAAGGAGAATATCTATCATATAGATACCTGAAGTCGACGCAGCCTTGCTGCTCTTCTTCTTCTTTTGCTCTTCCAAGAAAACCTTGCAATTTATATTTCCAATGACCAATTTCTTGACAATGGAAACAGATTGCATCCTTTTGTGAATCGGGTTTTGCCTCAGAAGCCTTGGCAACACTTGCCTTGCTTATCTTGGGTTTGACAACTTTCTTACCCTTTCCTTTGGCACTAACCTTCTTCCCATCATGAACCAAGAGCACGGGAGAACCTTTCTCCGCAATCTTCATCTCCGCAGCTTTAAGCATCCCATGCAACTCGGAGAGATTCTTATCCATTCCATGCATGTTATAATTCATCACAAACTGATTATAACTTTTAGGCAATGAATTAAGAATGAGATCCGTGGCTAGCTCCAATGGGATTGGATAGCCAAGTTTCTCAAGGTTCTCTACATAACCTTTCATTTTCAGCATGTGAGGACTCACTTGTTGCCCTTCATTCATTTTGAAAGTAGTGAATTGATGGATAAAATTCCAAGTAATAAATACCTAGCAAGCGCACTAGTTACCGTAGTAGTAACGCGCGAAAGCGAGGGTCGATCCCACAGAGACTTGTTGGACACACAAGTAAATTTAATTAGTGCAAACGAACCAAAGGGGGGTTTTTGATTGATTTTGATTAAACTAAATTAACTATTAAACAATGAAAATAAATTACTAAATTAAAGATCACTAAGCAAACAAAGATTTAATTCAAGATTACGAAGATTCACAGATTGGGGTTCACAACTATCTCCTCTCTATGCTATTTTATTAAAAAGATTATTAAACTTGTTCAAGAAATCGTTCACTTATTTAAGAGTTGGGACGGTCTGGTCACCGGATTACAACCCTATTATTATCTCTATGTGAAATATTCCGCTAGGTCAACAACACACAAAAACAATTTATTAAGTTCTTAAGAACACTTGATCTTAAATTCTTTTGATTTCCGCGAAGTCCTCAATTAAATCTAATCACAAGAATATGATTCAATATATAAATTATTCACGCTAGTGAAACAATCTAAACCAAGAT
Source organism: Campanula takesimana (assembly GCA_026119855.1). Classification (NCBI taxonomy): domain Eukaryota; kingdom Viridiplantae; phylum Streptophyta; class Magnoliopsida; order Asterales; family Campanulaceae; genus Campanula; species Campanula takesimana. The sequence goes on along the minus strand of JAOWBW010000792.1, from coordinate 219,612 downwards.
GATTTAAAGACCAAAAATATCAAGTCATATTAATGAAATCTTTAATTTAATTAAGCTCTATTCTTATGAACAAGAACAAGATTAATATTTAATTAAGCCCAATTTAGCATAGAGATTTGATAGTTATTACTCCCAATCCATGAATAAAGAAATTAGCTACTCATCGACATAGCAATAAACACAAGAATATAATTAAAAATCATAAACCTGGATAAACGCTTGATGATGAATAATCTCCCAAATCTTGTTTACAACTTGAAACTTGAATAAAACCTAAAACAAAGCAGAAAGAAATATAGTACTGCAGTCTAATATTTATATAGAGAGAAAACTAGGGCCAAAAGTAGGGAAAATAGGGTTAAAACCCGTCTGGCAAGGAAAACCCGAAATCCGTACGGAATGACCGAGCGGGCGCCTGGTAGACCCCAGGCGGGCGCCTATTTGCCCAGTATCTTTGGTCCTTTAAAACGCATAACGAGCGGGCGCCTAGTTCTTGGTCGGGCGGGCGCCTGGTGCACTTTTCTGCCTTTCTTTATTTTTTTCTTCTTTTCTTCACCTCCTTGACACGGTTGACCACGGTTGACCTTTGACTCTGACTCGAGCAATATTCAGTCTTCAACAAATTACAACCCACGGACTTTGCAACCACACAAAATACACTACAAAGTGTCTTAAAACATTACAAATCCAACAAAGTTCCATAAATCATAAAAGACCAAAATTACATTAAACTATTCTATATTACAACCAAAAGCTGATGAAATTAGTACGAAAATGCGGAGATAATACATGTGTAAACCGATCCATCAAATTCCCCCACGCTTAGACCATTACTCGTCCCAGAGTAATATTCCTAACCCCACATCTAAACACCGGTCTATAAAGCGTAGCATGGAGGAAAATGATACCTATCTCCTCTACATCTCCCATCAAACAAAACCACGACAAGATAAAGAAAATCAACCGGAGTGTAAAGGACTCCGCTCCGTATAACACCCCAAAAACAAATAATTCATAACAAATGGCCCTAATTGATAGCACTCCAATAATAAGAAAGCAATACGCATATCCAACTAGGGCCCACTCAAAAAGCTAGGGGGATCTAAAACGTCCTACATTCCCCCACGCTTATCTTTCACTACATCATCCCTCAAACAGAAATCAAAGCCATAATAAATAGCAATGACTTACCTCATAATAAGCTCCAACGCCCCCTTATGACTCCAACACGAAATATGAGGATTTTCTATCCTAATCGCCTCTAACCAAACCTCCTACACCAAACAGGAATCCTACCCAATTCCCCGAACCTCCCTTAGGACGCCACGCCAAGCAAAAACAATAAATCACTCAATTTCTCTCCTTTTGCCTAGACGCCCTTTCGGGTTTTCACCTAGCCTCTCTTTTCTTTTCTTTTCTTTTCTTTTTTTTTTTTTTTTTTTTTTTTTTTGAATAAAAACTATACAGCAAAACAGGTGATAGAATGTGCATCAATCAACAACCAATCCAACCAATATTCCCACCCCCCAAACTAAATAGAGCATTGCCCCCAATGCTCGTCACAACTAGGCATAAAAAAACATGGGGAGTGGAAATACCTCAAGCTCCTTACTGCGGTGGCGGTCCAAAGATATCATCCCAAGCATTCCATCCATGCTGAGGCGGTGGCGGAGGTGGTACATACTCAGGTGGTGGAGGGTAGTTCAGCGGTGGGTACCGCTCACCAGGAAAATGATGTGCCATCATTCTTTGTCGGAAGTACTGATCCTCCCGAATGTTGGCATATAATGCTTCCTCCATCCTCTGAATCCTCTGGTCATTCTCCTCTTCCCTCCGCTCTCTTTGATAGTTCGCCATAAATTGTTGTTGTTGAAAAGCTTGGAACATATCATCTAATCCCTGGATTTGTCCCGACAGATAGTAATTCATCTCTCTCTGAGTCATATCTGCCGGGATATCATCCTCAACCTCCTCATCATTAACGGCCTGACCGCCAGCAGCCTGAGCTGGAGTTGGAACCCGGGCTCTCTGCACTCTCCCACTTTCTATGGTTGCTTTAGTCACGGTAGTGCCTGGAGCTAATAGTCTGGGAAACCCCTCCATCGTCACCCCTGCCCTCTGTGCCATCGTAGTGATCATAATGGGGAACAAATAATTCTTGTTTTCTAAATATCTAGCTCGTACGCCCATCTCACTACGCATGATGCCTCCGATATTTATCGGCATCCTCCTAATCATGGCATAGAGCAAAGGGGCCCTGTACCAATGAACCTCCTGATAGTGAGCAGAAGGCATGATCCTCTCGCAAATAAAGCGATACAATGCCTTTAGGTCCAGCCTCAACTCACTAATGTGAAACAAGTAACCATTCCGGATATTCCCCCTATCAATATTTACCCCAAACTCTCCTGCAAATAAAGTTAAGGTCTCATCCATCCGGTCCATATTCTGAAGGTTCCTTTTCAACTCCCAATACACACATTCCCCTTCCGCCACCGCATCTGACAACCCATAAAAATTATTTATAGCCGTCGCAGTCACATCAACATTATATCCCTGAACCCAGACATTGGGGGCCTCAGTCGCTGCATGAAAATTAGCATAGAATTCTTGCACAAGCAACTTCGACCCCATCTGGGCCGGCACGGCCAACAATCTTCTCAAATTGTAGTGTTCAATGATAGCATCCAACCCACAATTGGTCAAGTTATATCCTCTCTCCACCGTTACCCCATTATTTTGTTTATTATCGAAATAATTTTGGGAGTCCCGGGATACAAAACGGGAGTTATCGAAATCCGACTCAATTTGGGGTGGGGGTACACCACGACCACGTACTCGCCCTCTTGGTCTTGGTGGCATGATAACAACCTCAACAATCCCTAACAAAGTTTAAATCAGTAAATTGCTCTTACCCGGACTCGCCGGAAAATCTCGCCGGAGGTCGCCGGAAAATTTCGCCGGAGACGGAGAAGATGATCCGAGAAGATGACCGTCAACCTTGCAAACACTTTCTTCTTCTGCAACTACCCCCAATTCTTGATCACAAACTCTCAATTCTTCGAAATTCTCCTTCCTTCAACCTTGACAATTTCTTGCAAAACCCTTGATTTTAGGATGAATGGAGGCTAAATCTTTAGTAATTCTTGAAGAGGGTTATGGTGGGAGATGATTTTTATAGTTTGTAGGTGGTGTGGGTGATAGATTTGTAGGGAGAGAGGGAAGGAGGCGGGTGAGAGGGAGAGAAATTGGAGAAGATGGGTTTTTTTTTTTTAGGGTAACCTCCCCCAAATCCCGTTTTAACCCAACTGTGAAGCTCTCTAATCGGCAAGCAGGCGGGAGCTTAAGAGGGACCAGGCGGGCGCTTGTTTGGTCAGAAACTCTATATTTTTCGCATACTTGAACAGGCGGGCGCCCCCTGCCCACCAAGCGGGCGCTCGGTATATTTTTCTAGCAATTTATTTTATTTTTTTATTTTTTTTGGTTTGATCGCTCCATCACTTGGTTGAATTGATTTCCTGCACATCACCACAAACAAACATCACAAGCGTAATATCCATTATGAAAATAAAAATGACTCAATAATAATAAGAAAAACAAAATTTATGAAAATCTTTTTGGAGGGTGACACTATTTACACTCCCCTATAAACCCACAAACTCGGAGAGATCCATGAAGGATGACACAGACTAAAATTTTGACCGCACTTTCGTTGCCTACGTTCTCCTTAGGACAATAAGGAGCTCAGGTCACCGTAGTTCGAACCGACCCAGAAATAAAAGACACGAAAACAATAATATTTTTTTTTTTTTTATGAATACCACCACCCCCAAACTTAGAACATGCTATGTCCTCATGGCATTGAAGAACAACACACTCCCAATTCAAAAATGATGATAAACTGAAAGGAAAAACATAAAGCAATAAAAATGATACCTGGTTGGGTGGCCTCCCAACAAGCGCATTTGTTTTAAGTCTTAGGCTCGACATAATGCCACATAAATATTAAGTGGCTCCCTCCGGGTCCGTCAAATCAATTAGATCAATTTCATTGATGTCTTCCAAAATAGACAGCCCCTCATAATAAGGCTTCACTCGGTGTCCATTCACTTTAAATGTTGTCCCATCTTTCAAATCTTTAAGCTCTACAGCTCCATGGGGAAACACTCGAACCAATTCATACGGACCTGTCCACCTTGAACGCAGTTTTCCGGGAAAAAGTTTGAGGCGAGAGTTAAAGAGAAGGACTTTCATACCCGGTTTGAGAAACTTGGGTTTAAGGTTTTTATCATGATACCTTTTTGTCCTCTCTTTGTATAACTTTGCACTCTCATAACTATCCTGCCTCAGTTCTGCAAGCTCATCCAAGTCAAGCAATCTTTTCCCCCCTGCTAGAGTCAAATCCATGTTTAGCTGCTTGGTTGCCCAATATGCTTTGTGCTCTAATTCCACTGGCAGATGACACTCTTTTCCATACACAATCCGGTACGGGCTCATTCCAATGGGCGTTTTGTAGGCAGTCTGATAAGCCCACAGTGCATCACACAATTTGTCAGCCCAGTCCTTACGATTTGGACGCACCGTTTTCTCAAGCACCGCCTTGATTTGGCGATTACTCACCTCCACTTGGCCCGATGTTTGAGGGTGATAAGCCGTAGCCAACTTGTGACCCACCCCATATTTTTTTAGCACTTGATTGAACATTCTATTTGTGAAGTGCGTCCCTTGGTCACTGATAATGACACGCGGCACTCGATACCTGCCAAAGATATTTTCACGCACAAACTTGCAAACAATATTAGCATCATTAGTCCGGGTAGGAATTGCTTCCACCCATTTAGACACATAATCTACAGCAACAAGAATGTACAAGTAGCCTTGGGAAGGGGGAAAAGGACCCATAAAATCAATGCCCCACACATCAAAAATATCCACAATTAAATTATGTTGTAGGGGCATTTCATCTCTCTTTCCTATGTTGCCGGTCCTTTGGCATCTATCATACCTCACACAAAAATCATGAGCATCTTTAAATAAAGTGGGCCAATATAGACCCGCTTGCAATACTTTTCTAGCGGTCTTTTGCCCACTAAAGTGACCCCCGCATTGGAGTTCGTGGCAAAATCTCAACACGCTAGCTTGCTCATGCTCTGGAATGCATCTCCTGATTATCTTGTCCGGGCAAACTTTCCACAGATAAGGTTCATCCCAAATGTAGTGCTTCACATCCGATCTAAACTTTCGTTTTTGATCGTAAGTGAAGTTAGGTGGCATAATATTAGAAACAATGAAATTCACAAGATCCGCATACCAAGGCTCATGAACATGCAAAGCAAATAGTTGTTCATCCGGAAAATTTTCATTAACCGGAATCGCACCATCTATCACATTAGTAAAAGTAAAATCCTCTAGCCTAGATAAGTGATCTGCCACCACATTTTTGGTCCCCTTTTTGTCTTTTATTTCTATGTCAAACTCCTGCAGTAGGAGCATCCACCTAAGGAGTCTAGGTTTAGCATCCTTTTTATTTAACAAGTATTTAAGTGCAGCATGATCAGAGTAGATAATCACCTTAGACCCAAGCAAGTAAGAACGAAACTTTTCAAGAGCAAACACAACTGCTAAAAATTCTTTTTCTGTGGTAGTATAATTCAGTTGTGCGTCATTTAAAGTTCTACTTGCGTAATGAATCACATGAGGTAATTTATCTACTCTTTGCCCCAAAACAGCCCCATTCGCAAAATCTGATGCATCACACATGATCTCAAATGGTAGAGACCAATTGGGGCTGGATAGAATGGGGGCACACGTCAACTTCTCCTTCAGCAGATTGAAGGCCTCTAGACACTCTTGGTCAAAGATGAACTCAGTGTCCTTAGCTAGCAGGTTACATAAAGGCTTACAGATTTTTGAAAAGTCTTTTATGAAACGCCTATAAAAACCTGCATGGCCTAGAAAACTTCGCACACCCTTAACCGACATAGGGGGAGGCAATTTTGAAATCACATCGATTTTAGCCTTGTCTACCTCAATCCCCTTGTTTGACACCAAGTGTCCTAACACAATGCCATGCCTTACAAGAAAATGACATTTTTCCCAACTAAGGGTCAAATTTGTCTCACAACAACGATTTAATACCAATGTCAAATTCTCTAGGCACCCATCAAAACTGTCACCAAATACTGAGAAGTCATCCATGAAGACTTCGACACATCGCTCAATCAAATCAGAGAAGATGGATGTCATACACCTTTGAAAGGTCGCAGGTGCATTACAAAGCCCAAAGGGCATCCTCCTAAATGCGAATGTGCCAAAAGGACAAGTAAAAGTGGTCTTGGCTTGGTCCTCTGGTGCAATGGGGATTTGGTTATACCCCGAAAAACCATCCAAGAAACAATAATACTCATGTCCAGCTAACCTCTTAAGAATCTGATCAATAAAGGGCAAAGGGAAGTGATCTTTCTTTGTTGCAGCATTCAGTTTGCGCAAATCTATGCACATTCTCAGACCAGTCACTTCCTTTTTTGGCACTTCTTCTCCTTTTTCATTAGTGGTGACTGTGTAGCCCGATTTCTTAGGAACGACTTGAACCGGGCTCACCCACTCACTATCAGCAACGGCATAGATAATGCCTGCATCCAACAATTTTAGGACCTCTTTCCTAACTGCCTCCTCCATGTGAGGATTTAGCCTCCTCTGTCTCTCTCTAGACGGCTTAGCACCATCTATGAGATTAATTTTGTGCATGCACATGGAGGGGCTTATACCCTTAATATCTGCTAAGGTCCACCCTATGGCGTGCTTGTGCTCACGAAGCACTTTGATCAACTTGGCCTCTTGATCTAGGGTCAAATCTGAGGCAATTATCACGGGCAAAGTCTCTCCCTCCCCAAGAAAAACATACTTTAAATTGGAAGGAAGGGCTTTCAGCTCAAGAGCTGGAGGGGTTACAATAGAAGGCACCGACTTCTCATTGAAATGGCCTAGGGGGTGAAACGGGCCATCACTAGGATGGTGTTCGTCGGCCATTTCCACAGCCATCAGTTGGACATCCGCATTATCCCTAAGTTTCTCACCGCCATTTGACAACAAAGACTCTAACTCCTCACATTCTCTTTCATGCCACAAGACTTCACTCACACAATCCTCAACAATATCCACACAGTTACAAGACTCGTCATCTAAGGGACTTTGCATGACATCAAACACAGATATTTCTATTTTCTCATTAGCCACACACATAGATAGAGTCCCATCACCCACATTAATGATGGTGTTAGTAGTAGCCATAAATGGATGCCCAAGCAATATGGGAGAATCCTGACTATTCCCAACACCATTCACAGACTCGTCGGCCTCTTGATTGAACGGTCAGCCAATTGCAAGGTCATTGTGGTGGGTTTTAGCTCAGGTAAACCCAACTCAAGATACAAATGATGAGGTAACAAATTAATGCTAGCACCGAGATCTAACATTGCCTTCACCTTTTTAGAGTCCCCCATAGATATAGAAATGTTAAAACTTCCGGGGTCTTTCAATTTAGGTGGGAGGTTCTCTTGTACCACATCACTAGCACTTTCTCCCATAATCTACTTCTCATCATTCCCATAATGGGGTTTCCTGGAGTTAAGTTCTTTGAAAAACTTTGCATAAGCTGGGATATTTTTACTGACATTTAACAAAGGAAGATTAATATTCACTTTTGAAAACATGTCATATAAATCAGACATTTGCTTATCCAGCTTACTTCTCATGAATCTACCAGGAAACGGTACAGGAGGTACATATGGCTTGGGGCTGGAAGAATCAGTAACAGGAATTTCCCCCATGCCATTAGTACTCTTACCAACAACATTCTCAACAACAGGTGGTTCGGCAGTTTCAGAAGGAGAGTTAGGACATACCTCATTACTTACCTGTTTGCCATTTCTCAGAGTCATAATGGCCTTGGCTTGCTCCCCTTGACTAGGGAAGGTTCCTGGTTTATGCCCTTGCTGACCCACAGCTAGTTGACCAATTTGGGTCTCCAGTTTTTTGTTGACCGCATCCTGCTGCTTCTCACGCTGTTCCATCATCATCTTCATTTGTTGCTGCTCTTGCATCATGGACCTCATCATATCCTCCAGTGATTTCTTAGGCTGCTGTTCTGGATTCCCTTATGGGGGAGGAGGATATAGAGGTTTCTACTGCTGGTACTGAATTCCTGGGTTACCCCTCCAAGAAAAATTGGGGTGGTTTTTCCAATCTGGATTATAAGTATTAGAATACATACCACCTTGATTTTGCCTTGGGGGATACCCTTGCATCGCATTTACCTGTTCAGAATCAAACTGTGCAACAACTGAACAACCATTAGTAGCATGAGTGTTAGATCCACAATTAGCACAGAAATCAGATACCACATTAGCACTTGAGGGAGACTTATTAGAATTCATTTTAGCCATGTTTTGGTTTAACAAAGACACCTGCCTAGTGAACTCATCCATACAACTCAACTCATGCACTCCCCTAGGTTTCCCTCTAGAGCCTTTTTCTTGCGAATTGGCCCCCAACATCTCAAATAATTCTTGGGTTTGGTCAACAGTTTTGGCTCCTAGAAAACCGCCTGCTGCATTGTCGACCATAGCTTGGTCTGCTGCAGTTAACCCACCATAAAATGTTTGATGTAAAAGGGCTTCAGGAAAAGCATGATGGGGACACTGCACTTGCAACATTTTGAACCTATCCCAAGCCTCATGAAATGGCTCACCTACCTCTTGAGTAAACCCTATGATTTTCTGTCTAAAGGTGGCCAAAGTAGCATGCGGGAAAAATTTCTTTAAGAATGCATCATGCAACCCATCCCATGTAGTGATACTCCTACCAGGAAGTAACATAAGCCAAGTTTTAGCTGCCCCTTGAAGAGAGAAAGGAAAATACTTAAGTCTTAATTGTTCATCAGTAACCCCCTCTTTTACAGGGAATCCTGATATAATCATCATGTACTCTCTCAAGAAGTTCAAAGAGTCTTCAGCGGGAAGACCCTGAAACTTGGGCAACTGACTGAAGTAATGCCCCTTCGCCTCATAAGATTTAGCGGCCTCAGTCAGGACAATACATGACACCGATGTGTCAACCTTAGGCCTAGCATATTCTTTCATTAAGGGATTAGCCATTACAACTTCAATTTCTTCTTCGCCGGTGGAAGAAGTTTCAAATTCACTTAAATATACCTCTGTCTCGGTGACAGAAGCTTCAGACTCAGACTCAGAAATAGGGGGAATGCCCCTGTCAAGTCTATCGATATTATCGTCCAAAGGAACCAACTCGGGGTTTAATGAACGCCTACCAAACATACACCGACTAAATTAACTTGTAAATCAAAACAAGTCCCCGGCAGCGGTGCCAAAAACTTGATGGATAAAATTCCAAGTAATAAATACCTAGCAAGCGCACTAGTTACCGTAGTAGTAACGCGCGAAAGCGAGGGTCGATCCCACAGAGACTTGTTGGACACACAAGTAAATTTAATTAGTGCAAACGAACCAAAGGGGGGTTTTTGATTGATTTTGATTAAACTAAATTAACTATTAAACAATGAAAATAAATTACTAAATTAAAGATCACTAAGCAAACAAAGATTTAATTCAAGATTACGAAGATTCACAGATTGGGGTTCAACTATCTCATCTCTATGCTATTTTATTAAAAAGATTATTAAACTTGTTCAAGAAATCGTTCACTTATTTAAGAGTTGGGACGGTCTGGTCACCGGATTACAACCCTATTATTATCTTTATGTGAAATATTCCGCTAGGTCAACAACACACAAAAACAATTTATTATGTTCTTAAGAACACTTGATCTTAAATTCTTTTGATTTCCGCGAAGTCCTCAATTAAATCTAATCACAAGAATATGATTCAATATATAAATTATTCACGCTAGTGAAACAATCTAAACCAAGATGATTTAAAGACCAAAAATATCAAGTCATATTAATGAAATCTTTAAATTAATTAAGCTCTATTCTTATGAACAAGAACAAGATTAATATTTAATTAAGCCCAATTTAGCATAGAGATTTGATAGTTATTACTCCCAATCCATGAATAAAGAAATTAGTTACTCATCGACATAGCAATAAACACAAGAATATAATTAAAAATCATAAACCTGGATAAACGCTTGATGATGAATAATCTCCCAAATCTTGTTTACAACTTGAAACTTGAATAAAACCTAAAACAAAGCATAAAGAAATATAGTACTGCAATCTAATATTTATATAGAGAGAAAACTAGGGCCAAAAGTAGGGAAAATAGGGTTAAAACCCGTCTGGCAAGGAAAACCCGAAATCCGTACGGAATGACCGAGCGGGCGCCTGGTAGACCCCAGGCGGGTGCCTATTTGCCTAGTAGCTTTGGTCCTTTAAAACGCATAACGAGCGGGTGCCTGGTTCTTGGTCGGGCGGGAGCCTGGTTCACTTTTCTGCCTTTCTTTATTTTTTTCTTCTTTTCTTCACCTCCTTGACACGGTTGACCACGGTTGACCTTTGACTCTGACTCGAGCAATATTCAGTCTTCAACAAATTACAACCTACGGACTTTGCAACCACACAAAATACACTACAAAATGTCTTAAAACATTACAAATCCAACAAAGTTCCATAAACCATAAAAGACCAAAATTACATTAAACTATTCTATATTACAACCAAAAGCTGATGAAATTAGTACGAAAATGCGGAGATAATACATGTGTAAACCGATCCATCATGAATGCAACAATGGTCTTGTACCTCTCTTGCCTAGCTTGCTCTTGAAACATGGCTCTTAACTCCACACCTATCTCATAGGCTTCCAAATGTTCCAAACTTTGTTGGAGTTTTGAGCACATAGTAGCAAGCATGAGACAGCTTACATCTCTAGAATCATTACGATGTTTCTTGTAACTGTCGCTTTCTGCCCTAGGGGCAGTAGGTTCTGGTTCAGCAGGAAGTGGCCCATCGAGAATGTACAACTTATCTTCTTGCCTTAGAACAATTCTTAGGCTACGGATCCAATCCATAAAGTTAGTACCATTCTCTTGGAGCTTATCCTTCTCAAGGATCGATCGCAAAGAAATTGATTGAGTGTTAGCAGTCATTGTCTACAAATATGCAAAATTTCCAAAATTTAATAAGTACCGGTTTTTCATTAAAGAAATAAACAATGTATTTTTTTCTTCAAACGAAAATACTCCCACTAAATTATATAACCTTCTCATACATCCAATGTATAATATAATTTAAATGGGTTAAGATCCCGCTTTAATTTAATTTTAAGTCCGCTAAGGCGGATTACACAAAATCAGATTAATTAGGTAGACAACTCTTGTCAATCATATCTCATATGACTCTTAGTTCCTTTTATGAGATTCTTTAAGAAATCCAATTTCAAAAAGCATGTTAAATCTCATCTTTGCCTAGGCCCAAAACTGTTTTGACGCCTAATTAAGTCTAACCATTTTAAATGTATAGTTAATGTGCCTCGCTAGGGCGTGCCCACATTATCTATCTTGCTCATACATAAATAAAGTTAATGCACCTCGCTAGGGCGAATCTACATTAAAATTACTCATGTATTAACAAGTGTTTTAATCATGGCATGGCAATAAAAGACTTAAAAATTTCTTGAAGGTTCATCACATATAGCATATAACACATTTATGAGCACATAATATAAACATGTTACACATCAAGTTTAGCCACTAAATTAATCTCCATTAATTTAAGCATGATATTCATGTGTCATTGGTTTCTCTATAATTATGAGGATGAGACTATTTCAACTTTGGTTATTATCTCCAAATCAAGACAACAAAAAGTGCGGCCGAAACTAAGCCATGAGGCATCCACAATTCCGCACTAATTCAAGATACCAAGAAAGTAGTCCATGTGGCCGAAACTAAGCAATAGATGGTCTCGATGAACGTAGGCCAATTGCATTCACACTTCCACATGGATCTCCAATCATTGAATCAAGAACTTTGTTTCTCAATTTTAGCAATTATGAACTCTTCATAATTCTAACTTCGTTTTATCTTTGAAACTTTGATTGCGATCAAGTTTGGGAAACACAATCTCGATGAACGCAGATTAGCCATCTGTAGACACCCCGCCTTGGACCGCTCACCCCGATTGTACATTTGATTTTGTGTTTCTCCCCATTTTAAGTGTTTCTCGTTAGTTTCTGTCACTTCCGTTAAGTTCCTGACTGACTTTGTTAAGTCCAGGGACTAAACTGAATGACAGGGCTGACTTTCTAGTCCATTCTGTCAAAATTGCCTTCTCTGAGTCGCGCGCCTCCGACTCTAGGAGCCAGGCGCGCTCGCCTCCCGCCCCCAAAGCAGGAAGCGCGCGCCTCTGGGCGTCAGTTACAGATTTCTGGCCAGGATTCCCTCCCTTGCTCAATTTACAGGATTTTGCCCGGGAAGGATTTCTTGGTGACTGAGTTTTGGCACCAAAAATACCCCTCTTTCACCTATAAAAACCTCTCTTTACCTCCATTTTCAAGGACCGAAGATTGAACTTACATAAACTATACCAAAATCACTTTCTAAAGGTTCTCCAAGGATTTCTTCAAGCAATATTTGAAGTTCTTCAAATTGTAGGTAAAAGTCTATCTTTTCCTTTCTTTTCTACGTCATCTCCTCTCTCTCTTTTACTCTAATCAAATGTGCAATCACCCAAATCATTTTGGGACATGACTCTAATGATCACCTCATCTCATTGAGGTTAGTTAAGGAGTTATCTCCTACATTCCAAACTCTATTTTAAACCCCCTTTTCATGACTTAAAGAAGAAGAAGAAGAAGAACGTTATTATTCATGTAGATTTTGATCAAGCAAGACCAACCTTAGTTGGGCGAGATGGGTGTTTCGGTACTTCCCACCTTGGCCTTTCTCTTGTTGGGGGATAGACATCATCGGTAAAGTTCATCCTGCCGGGAGCAATGGGCAGTCATTCGTCCTAGTGGCAGTCAACTACTTCACAAAGTGGGTCGAAGCACAAGCCTATCGGACCCTCAACGCAAAGAAAGTGGCCGAATTTGTAAAAATTAACATCATGTGCCGATACGGCGTGCCTCATGAAATCATTTCCGACAACGGCTCTCACTTTGAGAAAGAAATGGATGCACTTTTGGTAGAATACAAGATCACCAAGCACAAGTCATCTCCTTACCGTCCCCAAGCAAATGGCGCGGTCGAAGCAGCAAATAAAACCATCGAGACCATCGTCAAGAAAATGGCCTCAACAGGAAGGGATTGGCCCGAGAAGCTACCTCTAGCATTTTGGGGCTACCGCACATCAATACGGTCCGCAACAGGAGAAACTCCCTATGCATTAGTCTATGGTTCTGAAGCCGTACTCCCTATCGAACTTGAAGTCCCATCTCTACGGGTCCTCCTCGAGAATCAAGTCAACGAGGTCGACTGGATGCAAAGTCGATATGAACAACTAGCCTTGCTCGACGAGAAAAGGTTAAGAGCACTCGAACGCACAAGGGCGTATCAGCAAAGGATCGCAAGAGCTTTCAACAAAAAGGTGAAGCCTCGAAACTTCAATGTGGGTGATTTGGTCTTAAGACAACATCCTCCTAATGCCATGAATCCCCTGGGGAAATGGGGACCCCGATGGATCGGTCCGTACGTGGTAAAAAAGATACTAAGCGGTGGTGCAGTCCGGCTCGTGGATTTAGATGGTGACCAGCTGCCAAAGGAGGTCAACCTCGACAATCTCAAGAGGTTCTACGCTTAATGAACAAAGACCATTAAAAAAAAAAAAAAAAAAAAAAACGCTCGCTAGGTTGAAAACCCGCAAGGGCGGCCTAGGCAAAAATTAGAGCACGTGCAAAAAAGAAGCCCGCTAGATTGAAAACCCAAAAGGGTGGTCTAGGCAAAAAACAGGGTGCACACACAAAAAAAAAAAAATAAATAAATAAATAAAATGGTCTTTGTTTGTTTGAACTACGAAGACCTGAGCCTCCCAACTGGAGGAACGTAGGCAACCTTCGGGTGCAGTCTAAAACATATCAAAAATACCCAATTCACTTCAAATAACAAAATGCAATTCTTATTCATTCAATGAATTATTCGAGCCATTACAACGGATTTATTGAGCAACAAAAGACATCAAAATATTAAATCCTAAAACAAAGTGGTCTAATTGCAATCTCTTAGGGTACTAAGAAAAATCCAATTTTCTCTTAGCTTTCAAAGGACCACCCGATCGTCTCTCAATCCTTTTCTTCTTGGGTAACAAAGGAGCACTAATACGCACCGAAACCTTCTGTGTTGCAACACGTCTCCTAGCATAAAAGTCATCCAAAGGAGTACCGAAAGAGTCAGCGAGAATGTTACTCGAATCAGCAGCAGCCTCCCTATATCTCAAAGTACTGCTAGGCTCAAAACCCTTTCCCAACAAATCGGCACGAAGCACATCAACCCAAGTGATGCCACGGTAAAGGGTGCCAAATAAATAATCCAAGTAGCTCTCGGGAAGGAAGACACTCCCCCGATGCAGAGGAGCAAAAGCCCAACGGTTGCGGTAATCTCCCCAAGCCGACTGAAGCTTACTCGAGAAGTCAGGACCCATGTAAGCAACTGGACGAAGCATTCCGTCCCTCAGGAAAGGAATTGTCTGTTGGCGACCGAACTGCCGCAGAACCCGCTCTGGCTGGTAAAATGAAGAATCTCTCAAACCGGGCACAACCAGGTGCTGAAAACCAAGAGTCCACTCCACAAAAGGATGAAGACCCCAATAAGAAGGACACCACTCAATATCAACGGTCACCCGAGAGGCAAAGAATTTCTTCCAACCATCTTCAGCTAAATCCCGGGTCAACAGCTTCCTCCTATGAACAGCAAAGGGAGACAAATCACCATCCGGGGAATAAATCTTGAAGTGTTCCCGGAGCCATATGGTCAAGAGCAAAGGGCTTCCCCGACACATCTTGCCCATCCTATGTAACTCATCAAGGCCGTGCAACGTCTCCCCTACGATAAGAGGGATTATACTAAATTGTTGCTCCTTGGATTGCAAAATAATCTCAGTCAAATGCGCATCCGCAGTCCCGAAGGGTGCAAAAAACAGTACTTCACTAAAGAGACAAGCGGCCATGGCATTCCTCTTGAAAGATTGAACCACCGGATCCTCCGAGCGTAAACTGAAGAACATCGGCAACTCAGTTATGTCGACCACAATACCGTGCAACATCTTCCTCACGTCCTCAACAGGGAGATTCGGTAACTCAACCCAAGAGTCAATGGCACCACGGTGATATTTAGGGACAGCAATCCGACCGGCCAAAGGCATGCCGAGGATGGCCCCGAAATCATCAACAGTCGGCACCATTTCATTAGCCGAAAAGTTGAAGGTATGGCTGTCACAATCCCAGAAAGCCGCGGAAGCTCTCAACAAATTCCAATCCGGCTTCAACGTCCGCAAAGTGAAAAGAATCCGGAACCCGAACTCTTTGATGAAAGCTTTCTTGGGATGGGTCTTGAAAGAATACACAAAAGTGCCCAAGTCCTTTTCATACTCACTAACAACCTTGGCATCAAGGGCAAAAGAATTGGAAGCCATGGAAAATGTCGATCACAAGCAAAGTTAAGCAATAATATGATGTTTAAGAATGGCAGAAAGGAGCTGTGAGAATCAAGTGGTCGAACAGAAGATGATATTATAGCTGTTGGGGGCTCTTTTGGTCAGCAAATGTCAAACCCGGATTCCGCCTCCCAGACGCGCGCGCCACCCGCCAGCAGTATGAAATGCGCGCGCGTCCCAAGCCAACATAGGAAAGCGCGCGCCTCCCAAGTCTAAATCACTTCAAGAAAAGGCCTTTCAGAGATCTCCAGCTTAAATCAAGGCACAGCCCCTATCCTCAGACACCCAGTTAGGCACACATTCTTCTGGTCCGCCCTTAAGGCATGTCAAAAAATTGAAAGTAGGATAAAAACTCCCACTCAAAAGTAGGCCGTCCCCCCACGGATTCCGAACTCCCTAAGTTCTGTCACGGGTGCCACACCCCCCTCAAGAGTCAATCTCAACATTTCATCCTCAGCAGGAACATTTTTCTGGTCGCGGTCAACTGTGCCCGCACCCCATAATTCAAAAAGTCAAGTGTGACTCCAAGTGGCACGAGACTTCAAAGCAATATTTCATCAACGGATTTCACTAACGGATTCGTCCTAAAGGTTCACTAACGGCCTCATCAACGGA
The DNA here is from genome assembly GCA_026119855.1 of Campanula takesimana. Classification (NCBI taxonomy): domain Eukaryota; kingdom Viridiplantae; phylum Streptophyta; class Magnoliopsida; order Asterales; family Campanulaceae; genus Campanula; species Campanula takesimana. Next base: position 203,369 of record JAOWBW010000792.1, on the reverse strand, counting down.
TTCACTAACGGATTCGTCAATAAAGGTTCACCAACGGACTCATCCAAGGGATTCACTAACGGATTCATCAAACGGATTCACTAACGGATTCGTCAACAAGGTTCACCAACGGACTCATCCAAGGGATTCACTAACGGATTCATCAAACGGATTCACTAACGGATTCGTCAACAAGGGTTCACCAACGGACTCATCCAAGGGATTCACTAACGGATTCATCAAACGGATTCACTAACGGATTCGTCAACAAGGGTTCACCAACGGACTCATCCAAGGGATTCACTAACGGATTCATCAAACGAATTCACTAACGGATTCGTCAACAAGGGTTCACCAACGCACTCATCCAAGGGATTCACTAACGGATTCATCAAACGGATTCACTAACGGATTCGTCAACAAGAGTTCACCAACGGACTCACCCAAGGGATTCACTAACGGATTCATCAAACGGATTCACTAACGGATTCGTCAACAAGGGTTCACCAACGGACTCACCCAAGGGATTCACTAACGGATTCATCAAACGGATTCACTAACGGATTCGTCAATAAGGGTTCACCAACGGACTCATCCAAGGGATTCACTAACGGATTCATCAAACGGATTCACTAACGGATTCGTCAACAAGAGTTCACCAACGGACTCACCCAAGGGATTCACTAACGGATTCATCAAACGGATTCACTAACGGATTCGTCAACAAGGGTTCACCAACGGACTCACCCAAGGGATTCACTAACGGATTCATCAAACGGATTCACTAACGGATTCGTCAACAAGGGTTCACCAACGGACTCATCCAAGGGATTCACTAACGGATTCATCTAACGGATTCACTAACGGATTCATCCAAGGGATTCACTAACGGATTCATCAAACGGATTCGTCAACTAGGGTTCACCAAGGGACTCATTCAAGGGATTCGCTAACGGATTCATCAAACCGGTTCACTAACGGCCTCATTCAAAACATTCAGCTGGCAGGTTCACCTAACGGATCATGCCACCCCCTCTATCAACAAAAGCCGCTCATACAGGGAGCGCACCACTATCTCCCGCAATTTCAAATTCCTGCTTTCATCGAGTCTTTGCTTTTTCTTGGTGATGTCCTCGGTGGGTGTTTTTAACTTTCGTCGACGCGTTTTCCTTTGCAGTCCACGTCACCGAGGGGCTCTGTAGACACCCCGCCTTGGACCGCTCACCCCGATTGCACATTTGATTTTGTGTTTCTCCCCATTTTAAGTGTTTCTCGTTAGTTTCTGTCACTTCCGTTAAGTTCCTGACTGACTTCGTTAAGTCCAGGGACTAAACTGAATGACAGGGCTGACTTTCTAGTCCATTCTGTCAAAATTGCCTTCTCTGAGTCGCGCGCCTCCAACACTAGGAGCCAGGCGCGCGCACCTCCCGCCCCCAAAGCAGGAAGCTCGCGCCTCTGGGCGTCAGTTACAGATTTCTGGCCAGGATTCCCTCCCTTGCTCAATTTACAGGATTTTGCCCGGGAATGATTTCTTGGTGACTGAGTTTTGGCACCAAAAACACCCCTCTTTCACCTAAAAAAACCTCTCTTTACCTCCATTTTCAAGGACCGAAGATTGAACTTACATAAACTATACCAAAATCACTTTCTAAAGGTTCTCCAAGGATTTCTTCAAGCAATATTTGAAGTTCTTCAAATTGTAGGTAAAAGTCTATCTTTTCCTTTCTTTTCTACGTCATCTCCTCTCTCTCTTTTACTCTAATCAAATGTGCAATCACCCAAATCATTTTGGGACATGACTCTAATGATCACCTCATCTCATTGAGGTTGGTTAAGGAGTTATCTCCTACATTCCAAACTCTATTTTAAACCCCCTTATCATGACTTAAAGAAGAAGAAGAAGAACGTTATTATTCATGTAGATTTTGATCAAGCAAGACCAACTTTAGTTGGGCGAGATGGGTGTTTCGGTACTTCCCATCTCGTAATCTAACCCCCGAACCTCAAAACAAAGAATCTCTGTTTTCGTAATCAAACTTAGGCTACAGTCAATAGGTTTTTCTTATGTTCCTCAAAACATAGGTGGCGACTCTAAAACAAGTTAGACATCCTAGGATAATTCACCGCTCTAGCCAAGCCGTGGTTCCCCCGGGGTATCTACACCATCCAAACCTTGAACCAATCTTAGAATCACAAGACTAAAACAAATAGGAAAATCAAACCCCAAGATCCACACACAAACCAACTACCCAAAACCCATTCCAGATCAGCAGGTTTGGACTGGTTCTGTTACTGGTTTTGTTGAATTTTTGAAAAATTTCAGATTCTGATTTTTGACCAAAATCAGACTCTCTGATCCTTTTGTGCGGCCGCCCAAGAAGTCCTGTGCGGTCGCCCAAAACTGTGCGGCCACCCAGGTTCCTCTATGCGGTCGCCCACGGGGATCAGAATGTACAGAATTTTTAAAGTTCGAAAATTTTGTCTCAAAATTGTTTTTCCCCGATTATTAAAACCATGATCCAATCAGAATTAATAATCAAACAATTCGTAATCCATCATAATATTTATTGCGATTGAATCGTGCGATTAAAGTTGCAAAACAATAAACCACATAAAATCACAAAACACATAAACATCATAGATTCCAATATTCATATCATGTAAGGCACATAAACAATTTATATACACCCAACAAGAACTAGGTATTGAAATAATCAACATGAACGGGGCACTGATACCACTGTTGGGTTTCGTAGTCACATGCGCAGCGGAAATTAGCATTCAAACTTTTAATGAAACCCAAAGCCATAGATCCGTTCATATGATTAAATCAAATACAACGATATGAATAGAGGAAAAACTGACCCTTGATGACTTTGAATTCTAGCTTTGATCTTGGTGGAGATTTGAAGCTTGATCACAATGAAAGTAAGAACACGAACTTTGAAGATGATGAGCTTCACCCTCTAGCGGTATCCACACCATGAACGAATATCAAGGAGCTTCTTGATCTTGGTTGCTAGACCAAATTGTGAAACACGTTTTCACAATTGATATGAACTATATTGATTATTGGTTTGTGTATTATTTTGTTCTTCAATCTAAGATGTCTTAGAACCAAATAAAACTCTCTCAAACTCTTTGGAGACTTGCACAAAAGCTATGATATGTTCTGGCCCGAATTTGGCTGTTTATATACAAGTTAGACCTATTCAAAATAGGAAACTTGTGTCTAAACCCGTCCAAAATTCTTTTCCAAAACAAATTAGGAAACCAGTCCCGACATAGTGTGCGGCCGCCCAAAACCCTTGTGCGGTCGCACATCTATCTGGAAGGTTTCTGGTACTTTCTGAGCTAAACTGTGCGGCCGCCCAAGCCCTTTTGTGCGGTCGCACACTTTCCCCAAATTTCCCAAATTTCCAAATCTCAATATAGTCCTTATTTAAGATTCGTTCTATTGTGTGTGACCCTCTAGGATTATACTAAGTTGGCAATGGGTTCAAACATGAAACCATAAGATATGATTAGGTTCTAGAAAACCGTCATACCTACCCAAATAGTATAACTAGATACAAGTTCGCATTCCTTTAGAACATGTCATAATCCCTTTGTCCACGATGTCATTGAACACAAGTCATGGTCAACAAGTCAACTTGTTTTTGTTCAATACTTTCTCGATTCCGAATATGTTGATAATCCAAATGACATTGATCTAATCAATTCATTTGAGTCCGGCTGAACATTTTCATCAACATCATTCCTACGAGAGGCCCAAGCTTGACATCTCTCCGAAGAGGGACAAATCCATTTAGCTTATTACTCTTCCCTACGTGAATCCGATTATGCCAATCATACCCTTTATAACTACCCGGTTAAAGGTAGCGTTTGAATATGTCAAACATAACGTTCATCAAGTGGAAGACTATAATAACTTCATGTCTAAGGATTCGAATGAGATAACTAATATTAGATATATGTACGACATAGACCATGACATAAATCTCATACAGCGGGTCATGTCCAGTACCTTGTTCCAAACAAGTACCCATAAATCTAACATGATCATCCCATGATCATTTATCTTTTATACTAGTGCTTAACAAGTACTAGGGACGGAGATTATTATAAGTAAACATGAACAACAATAATAATCAAAACATTTCTTTATTGATATCAAAATAAATGATAACAATTACAACGTTTATTAAACGTGCCTAAGGCACCACTACCAACAGTATGTATTAATGTCTTGGCAAATTCTTATGCTTTATGTCACCAGTGCAAACATTGGGTGTATGATTACAATTTGGCATCAGAAGTGTGTCTTTGTGTTGACAATATTTGATTTTGATGCATGCTATTTGGTAAACTATTAACAATTTCACATTACTATGCCTTATCTTCCTGAAACGTATCATGACAATTAATCCCATTTACAGTGGCTGGGTCCCATTAAAAAAACCTGGTTGAGAAAACGATTCGATGCCGAAGTATTGATTAATTTGATAAGAATTAAATATATACAATTAAAGAACCGGTTGGCTCCTCGAGATTCCACCAGTACAGTTGGCTCCTTTCATATATCCATGAATCGAATCCGTAAATTAACAATCTCACTTATGTATTATTTATTCAATTTATATTCTAAAAAGCATATATAAGTGGTAATATATTTAATATGATTCCTTACAAAAATCAAGTAAGAAAGTACATTTTGATGCTGAGTATTCTTTTATGACTTTTTTGAGCAAAAAATATTAATCTTCACAGTTAATAAAATTAACAATAATTCATATTGTAAACAGTCTCACTTTTGTATTATTATGATTTGATTAATTTCATAAAACCATGCTACAGTATAAATGTTGGAGTAGCACAAGTAAAACTCTGAGAATTGTATGTAAAAACGAAATAAGTGATATGAATTTCATAAAACCATGATTTATTATAAAATTAGAATATTTGGTTAATACACAAAAACTTCACTTGCAAAGCTTGGTAACATAAAAAAGTGCCTAATGTGGTTCCAAAAATCATGATCATTCCTCCCCATTTTGGATGCTCATCAACATACTCTTGACTCTCATCCCACCACTTGGCCCAAGCTTTACAAACTAATTTAATATTAGTGTCATAGTGATCATGACATCTGGGAAAAATGTAGAACTCCATCAAATCCCTATTTGAAATAACCTTAAATGTAAATGAATTCTCGTTCATTCCACTAACAAATTGTTGATCTCTCATGAACCTTGGAGCTTTTGTCACGACCCGAAAACTAGGCTCTATTTTATTAGTAATAAATGATTATTATTTAATTATTTGCCTATCTATTTATTTAAATTATTATTTATTTAAATATTTATGTGTGCATTTTATGTTTCATAATATTTATGCCTAGCATTTTAATTGGGTCATTTGGATTAGTGCAGTATTGTTGGGTCTTAATTGTTAGTAGGGAGAGTAAGCATTTGTGTTAGTAGAAGGGGAGGGGCCTAAATATAACTTTTTAAATAATTTCCCCTACTCCCTCCCTACTCCTTCTCTTCTCCATCACCTTCTCCCTCACTCACTCCATCTCCCAGCAAACTCTCTCTCTCTCTCCTTGTTATGGTAAGTTTTTCTATCTCTCTTCTCTCTTCATTTTCTTCTTCTTCCTCTCATCTTCTCTCATTTCTTTCTATACGAAATGTGTTTAGATCGTCGATAGGATCGCGTAGAACCAAAAAGAATTGAATTCCGTCATCTTTGAGAATTTTCAAGTAAGTTGCTTTTCCCCCATTTTGATGCTAAAATGTTCATATCATGTTTATATAATGCTTGATGTGTTATATTTGAAGTTTGGTTGAGTATATAATTTATTTTGAATTTATTTGAGTTTTTGGGTAAAAAATGGTGAAATCTTGAATGTGGGAATTTGGTGTTGGTTTGGGTGATTAAAGGGTGTTATTTAGGTTCCCTTTAGGTTGGGTGTTGTTTAGGAGCTTTAGAAATGTATTGGTAAGCTTTGATTTTGATACTTAAATGAGGGATTGTGGTTTTGGTCGAAAATGGCATTTCCCAGCTCTGTTCTTGGCCAATGCGTAGAACAGGCGCCCGCCTGCCCTTACCCAGGCGCCCGCCTACACCCCTTTTTCCAGCGGCCTGACCTTCTGGCCATTCAAGCGCGCGCTCGCCCCTTGCCAGGCGCCCGCCCGCCCTCTGTTCCAGGATTTTGACCTTTTTGCTTGGTTTAAGACTAATGGCTTACCTAGTTTAGGTTCCCTTCTTCTAATTAACTTAAGATAACACCGTGGAACACTTATTTGAGTGGAATCGATTCTTTTGTGAACAAATATGTTATGGAATTTGGTTAAGTATCATTTTGGGAATGTGGTTGATCTTTGATGTGTTGTTTTGGATTGGTTTACCTTTGTGGTAATTTATTTGGAATGGTTCCCTACTTTGGAACCTTAAGTTGTTTATTTAAGCTAGTATTTATTACTTAGAATTTATTTGGAAGCCCAGCTGGCATATTTGTTGCATCGGGCGATGGGAAAGATTATAATGGCAAAGCCAAGTCCATTATAATGTTGACCATTGTTTTGCCCTTACTATACCCTTTTCCAGATTGGCCTTGGAAGAGATAAGTTAGCTTCCTTTGTGAATGTATCTAGCTACCGAGCATGACTTTGTGGCATGGCTCTTGTCCTTTGTGACACTCTTATGGTTATTATTCCGGTACCGGGAATTTCTCTTCAGCTTTCATGCTATTATGAAGATGTTGATGGTTGATTATTGAAGCTGCGCAGCAATCCTTTATTTGGATGTATCGGTTTGGAAACCTTGGCTAATATCCTTTGTTATGTGTTTATTTCCGCTGCTATCTGATATGTGATAAATGCTATGTGCTAGCTATGATTTATTATTGTATATTGCATCATAGCATGTCATGTAGTTGCATTAGTAACTTATTGAGATTTATCTCACCCCCCTTTCTTTTATCTTTGTTTTTCCTTAACCCCCCCCCCCAGGTGCTAAGGATTAGTCTCGCTGATCACGAGAAAGAGGACGTCGAGTGTGGATACATTCTTTTGGGGAAAGTTGTTATAGGTTGGTTTACATTATATCAATGTGTAACCTTTTGGGGATATTTGTACCAAACATTGACGTCACTAGGATTTGTGTATTTTGTAACTTTGGTGTATAAGCTTATGGAGTTTATACTAGTTTTACTTTGTTGTTCAAGTTGATTTACAAAACCTTGTGTTATCATCTTTTGGGTATAAAAGGAAATTTTCATCTCCATTATTTTAGAGTTTATTGTTTAAGTCGACGTCCAGCTCCCGTACTCTGGGCCCGCGGGTTCGGGGTCGCGACAGTTGGTATCAGAGCTATGGCATTGGCTCTAAGTATAAGTCTAGGTGGACTAGTATGACCTAGGTGGGTAGTTGTGTTCGGAGTGAGTAACGGTTGATGTTTTATGCAGGTACTTGTTTACAATGGCTAGAAGAAGAACAGGTGAAGGTACTAGTGGGGCACAGAATCAGAATGACACAAGGGAAGAAGCACGTGCTATGTTTCAAGGAATGTTCGAGGCGGCCATGAAGGCCATACATGATCAAGGTCCGAGGGTAGAACAAGCACCACCCCGCTATGGATTGGAGCAATTTCTCAAACTGAAACCGGTTGAATTCAATGGGGAACCCGATGGTCGGAAAGCTGAGTTGTGGATTGAGTCGATGGAGAAGATTTATGAGGTATTTGGTTGCACGGATGAGGACAGGGTCCGGTTCGCGGCTTACAAACTGGTGGGAGCCGCCGAGCATTGGTGGAAGGGTGTTAAATCTAGTTGGGATGATACTCACACGGTGTATGCGTGGGAGTTGTTTGTGCGCAAATTCAAAGAGCATTTCATTCCGGTTGTTGATCAAAACCGAAAGGAGATCGAGCTTCTCAACTTGGAGCAAGGTTTGTTGTCTATAGCCCAGTACTCGGCTAAGTTCATAGAATTAGCCCGGTATTGTGACTATTTGGTGAGGACCGAGGAACAAAGAGCTGTGAGATTCATTCGGGGGTTGAAGACCTCCATCCGTACTCAACTTATTGCCCAACGGATTGTGACCTTCCAAGATGCGGTAGACCGAGCCTACTTGATAGAGCAAGATATTGGGGAGCACAAAAGGAAAACCGAGGTTGTGGGTACGGGTAAACCGGGAAGCCATGCTAAATCTCAACCTCAACACCGTTCTGACAACCGAGGTAACCCAGGAGCATCATTTCAGTTTAAGGGGCAAACCTCACCGAGGAATCCGGGTACTACTCCGGGGATTCAGAATAGGAAGCCTTGTACCTTTTGTCAGAGGGTAGGCCATACGGAGGATAGGTGTTGGAAAAAGCAAGGCAAGTGTACCAATTGTGATGAAATGGGGCACTTTGCGAGAGATTGCACGAGGTACCGAGGTCAGTCATCTGGGTCAGGGGTTGGTACTAATCAGGGTCAGAAAAGGGATGCCGCTGGGAAGCCCAAAGTTCAAGGAAAGATATATTCCATGAATCAACAACAGGCGACCGATGATCCTTCGGTTATTAGAGGTATTGTTTCTGTGTCTAATGTGAGCGCACGAGCGTTAGTAGATCCAGGATCATCTCATTCATACATTTTTGTGCAATTTGCTTCCATGTTAAATGCTGCATTCGAGTCTTTACCGTACGTGCTAGAGGTGTCGACCCCTATAGGAGAATGCTTGATTTCTGATCGAGTCTTTCGTGCTTGTGATGTGGTTATTTGTGGTCGCGTCCTTTGTGCGGATTTGGTAGTTCTTCCTATCCAAGACTTTGATGTCATTTTGGGTATGGATTGGTTAAGCAAGTTTCATGCTTCCGTTGATTGCCGTACGAAAACTGTTACTTTTTCTATTCCCGATGTGCCTAAATTTGTGTTTGAGGATAGTCCTCTGAGTAGAAAGGTTTGCTTAATTTCTTATATGAAAGCGAGAAAATTATTGCATAGTGGTTGTGAGGGGTATTTGGCTAGTGTTCTTGATACTAGGAAGGAATCCCTTAGTTTGGATAGTGTTCGGGTAGTCAGGGAATTTCCCGATGTTTTCTCTACCGAGTATGATATGCCTCCCGATCGTGAGATTGAGTTTTGAGACCTTTTGCCGGGTACGGATCCAATTTTGAAAGCACCGTATAGGTTGGCTCCCGCAGAGTTGAAGGAATTAAAGGTTCAATTGCAAGAGTTGCTTGATCGAGGGTTTATCCGCCCTAGTGTTTCCCCGTGGGGAGCACCGGTTTTATTTGTGCGGAAGAAAGACGGTTCCTTGAGATTGTGTATAGATTACCGGAAGTTGAATCAGGTTACAGTGAAGAATAAGTATCCTCTGCCTCACATCGATGATTTGTTTGATCAGCTTCAAGGGTCCGTTGTGTTTTCTAAACTTGATTTGAGGAGTGGGTACCATCAGTTGAAGATTCGATCGGAAGATGTTTCGAAGACTGCCTTTCGCACTCGCTATGGTCATTATGAGTTCTTGGTTATGCCGTTTGGGTTGACTAACGCGCCTGCAGTATTTATGGATTTGATGAACCGGGTTTTCCATCCTCATCTTGATTCGTTCGTGGTGGTCTTTATTGATGATATACTCGTCTACTCTAAATCCCGAGAGGAGCACGAGCAGCACTTGAGGACTGTTTTATCCATTCTTGCGAAGGAGAAATTATTTGCGAAGTTCAGTAAATGTGAATTTTGGCTCGAGAAGGTTTCTTTTCTGGGCCATGTGATTTCGAAAGACGGGATTTCTGTGGATCCTTCAAAGATTGAAGCTATAGTGGATTGGAAGAGACCCGAGTCAGTGACCGAGATTAGAAGCTTTCTGGGTTTAGCCGGTTATTACAGAAGATTTATTGAGGGGTTTTCGAGGATTGCTACTCCGATGACTCAGTTGACCGGAAGAATGTCCCGTTTGTGTGGACCGAGAAATGTGACAAGAGTTTCGAGGAATTGAAGAAGAGGTTGACTACCGCACCGATCTTGACTTTGCCTAATGGGAACGATGGCCTAGTGATTTACAGTGATGCTTCGAAAGAGGGTATGGGTTGTGTGTTGATGCAGAATGGGAAAGTGATTGCTTATGCTTCGAGGAAGTTGACCCCTAGTGAACAGAATTACCCCACTCATGATATGGAGTTGGCCGCGATAGTATTTGCGTTGCACAAATGGAAGCACTACCTTTATGGGGCGAAGTTTGAGATTTTTACGGATCACAAGAGTTTGAAGTACCTTTTCTCCCAGAAAGAGTTGAATAATAGGCAGCGCCGATGGATGGAATTGTTGAAGGATTATGATTGTACGATTTCTTATCACCCGGGAAAGGCGAATGTTGTTGCCGATGCGATTAGTAGGAAGTCTTATGTGGCTTCGATGATGGTCCGTGAGTGGAAAATGCTTGAGGATGTGCGAGATTGGTCTCCTCGTGAATCGAGACATGGGGCTATTTTTGCGAATATTAGGGTATCTCCGACCCTAATTCAGAGAATAAAGGAAGCTCAGAAAGAAGATCCCGAGTTGGTGAAGATAATGGGTAAATTGAAGGAAAAGAATTTCGAGGATTTTTCATTGAGTTCGAGTGGAGTGTTGACTTTCCGTGGTCATTTGTGCGTACCTGATGTTGGTGGAATAAAGAGGCAAGTTTTAGATGAGGGTCACAAATCGAGGTATACTATTCATCCGGGTAGTACGAAGATGTATCAGGATCTGAAGCAACATTTTTGGTGGAATAACTTGAAGAGGGAAATAGCCGAGTATGTTTCGAAGTGTCTAAGTTGTCAGCAGGTCAAAGCCGAGCATCAGAGACCCGCGGGATTATTTCAGCCATTAGAGATTCCCGAGTGGAAATGGGAGCATGTGACTATGGATTTCATTACGGGACTACCTCGTACCCGTAGGAAGTATGACAGTGTTTGGGTAATAGTGGATAGATTGACCAAGAGTGCCCATTTCTTGCCTATTGACATCAGATATTTGATGGAGAAGCTTGCGACCCTTTATATGGATGAGATTGTGAGATTGCATGGGGTTTCGGTTAGTATTGTGTCAGATCGAGACCCGAGGTTTACATCTAGATTTTGGAAGGCGTTTCAGGAAGCTTTGGGTACAGATTTGCGATTCAGTACGGCTTTTCATCCTCAGACCGATGGTCAATCCGAGAGGACTATTCAGATTTTGGAGGATATGTTGTGAGCTTGTTCGATAGACTTTTCCGATTATTGGGATAGACATTTACCGTTGGTGGAGTTCTCTTACAACAACAGTTATCAGGCTAGTATCGAGATGGCACCGTATGAGGCCTTGTATGGAAGGAAATGTAGATCGCCTATTTGTTGGGATGAGGTTGGTGAAGCGAAGATCGTGGGTATTGATTTGCTTCAGGATTCAGTTGAAAAGGTTAGAATTATCCGGGATCGATTGAAAGCAGCTCAGAGTCGACATAAGAGCTATGCAGATAACCGAAGACGAGATCTTAGTTTTCAGACCGGTGATTTTGTGTTCTTGAAAGTATCTCCAAAGGTGGATATTCGTAGGTTTGGAAAGAAAGGCAAATTGGCTCCGAGGTTTATTGGTCCGTTTGAGATTTTGGGAAAGGTTGGACTTCTAGCGTATCGTCTTGCGTTACCGCCATCTTTGGACCGGTTACATAACGTGTTCCACGTTTATATGCTTTGGAAGTATGTTCATGATCCATCTCACGTGTTACCGAGGATACCGAAGGATATTGAGCCCGATATGACTTACGAGGAACGACCGGTTCGGATTTTAGATGCCAAAGTCCAAGAGTTGAGGAACAAAAGCATTGCGTTGGTTAGGGTTCTTTGGAGGAATCATAACATCGAGGAGTCGACGTGGGAGCTCCGAGATGAGATCGAGAGGAAATTTCCGTGGCTTTTTAATTCGGGTAAGTCTCGTTAAAATTCGGATCGAATTTTCCTTATGGGGGAGTGAATGTCACGACCCGAAAACTAGGCTCTATTTTATTAGTAATAAATGATTATTATTTAATTATTTGCCTATCTATTTATTTAAATTATTATTTATTTAAATATTTATGTGTGCATTTTATGTTTCATAATATTTATGCCTAGCATTTTAATTGGGTCATTTGGATTAGTGCAGTATTGTTGGGTCTTAATTGTTAGTAGGGAGAGTAAGCATTTGTGTTAGTAGAAGGGGAGGGGCCTAAATGTAACTTTTTAAATAATTTCCCCTACTCCCTCCCTACTCCTTCTCTTCTCCCTCACCTTCTCCCTCACTCACTCCATCTCCCAGCAAACTCTCTCTCTCTCTCCTTGTTATGGTAAGTTTTTCTTTCTCTCTTCTCTCTTCATTTTCTTCCTCTTCCTCTCATCTTCTCTCATTTCTTTCTATACGAAATGTGTTTAGATCGTCGATAGGATCGCGTAGAACCAAAAAGAATTGAATTCCGTCATCTTTGAGAATTTTCAAGTAAGTTGCTTTTCCCCCATTTTGATGCTAAAATGTTCATATCATGTTTATATAATGCTTGATGTGTTATATTTGAAGTTTGGTTGAGTATAGAATTTATTTTGAATTTATTTGAGTTTTTGGGTAAAAAATGGTGAAATCTTGAATGTGGGAATTTGGTGTTGGTTTGGGTGATTAAAGGGTGTTATTTAGGTTCCCTTTAGGTTGGGTGTTGTTTAGGAGCTTTAGAAATGTATTGGTAAGCTTTGATTTTGATACTTAAATGAGGGATTGTGGTTTTAGTCGAAAATGGCATTACCCAGCTCTGTTCTTGGCCAATGCGTAGAACAGGCGCCCGCCTGCCCTTACCCAGGCGCCCGCCTACACCCCTTTTTCCAGCGGCCTGACCTTCTGGCCATTCAAGCGCGCGCTCGCCCCTTGCTAGGCGCCCGCCCGCCCTCTGTTCCAGGATTTTGACCTTTTTGCTTGGTTTAAGACTAATGGCTTACCTAGTTTAGGTTCCCTTCTTCTAATTAACTTAAGATAACACCGTGGAACACTTATTTGAGTGGAATCGATTCTTTTGTGAACAAATATGTTATGGAATTTGGTTAAGTATCATTTTGGGAATGTGGTTGATCTTTGATGTGTTGTTTTGGATTGGTTTACCTTTGTGGTAATTTATTTGGAATGGTTCCCTACTTTGGAACCTTAAGTTGTTTATTTAAGCTAGTATTTATTACTTAGCATTTATTTGGAAGCCCAGCTGGCATATTTGTTGCATCGGGCGATGGGAAAGATTATAATGGCAAAGCCAAGTCCATTATAATGTTGACCATTGTTTTGCCCTTACTATACCCTTTTCCAGATTGGCCTTGGAAGAGATAAGTTAGCTTCCTTTGTGAATGTATCTAGCTACCGAGCATGACTTTGTGGCATGGCTCTTGTCCTTTGTGACACTATTATGGTTATTGTTCCGGTACCGGGGATTTATCTTCAGCTTTCATGCTATTATGAAGATGTTGATGGTTGATTATTGAAGCTGCGCAGCGATCCTTTATTTGGATGTATCGGTTTGGAAACCTTGGCTAATATCCTTTGTTATGTGTTTATTTCCGCTGCTATCTGATATGTGATAAATGCTATGTGCTAGCTATGATTTATTATTGTATATTGCATCATAGCATGTCATGTAGTTGCATTAGTAACTTATTGAGATTTATCTCACCCCCCTTTCTTTTATCTTTGTTTTTCCTTAACCCCCCCAGGTGCTAAGGATTAGTCTCGCTGATCACGAGAAAGAGGACGTCGAGTGTGGATACATTCTTTTGGGGAAAGTTGTTATAGGTTGGTTTACATTATATCAATGTGTAACCTTTTGGGGATATTTGTATCAAACATTGACGTCACTAGGATTTGTGTATTTTGTAACTTTGGTGTATAAGCTTATGGAGTTTATACTAGTTTTACTTTGTTGTTCAAGTTGATTTACAAAACCTTGTGTTATCATCTTTTGGGTATAAAAGGAAATTTTCATCTCCATTATTTTAGAGTTTATTGTTTAAGTCGACGTCCAGCTCGCGTACTTCGGGCCCGCGGGTTCGGGGTCGCGACAGCTTTGGCCTTACACTCCTCAAAATCCCTTCCTGTTCTCAAACCATTGGTCGAGCAACCATGGATTGTATCTATCTTTAGAATATGGGTTTGGAGCAATCGGCATTTAAACAAACAAATAACAAAAAGGTGAGGGTGTATTTTTAAGAAAGAAGAAGAATGAGTAATCTGAACATAATGTGGCTGAGTCCTTTTTATATGGACGCAAATTGAAACTGACCTTTTGAGTTTCTTTTGTCACTGACCTTTGAGTTTCTTTTGTGTCCTTGCAAAATTACATCTTTTTTGTTGGAAATGTTAATAAGAGGTTCACTTTGATTCGTTAGTTTTAAAGTGATTGATCTAAATTAATATTTGACTTTAATATGCGTTATACATTTATAATTGAAACGGAGTTTCTATGATGTATTAAATAGTAGAAATTCATAGTTCAAAGAGTGCAAATTAAAGTCTTTCAAATAAAAGTTTTGAGAACACTTATACTTATTGAATTGGATAAGTACTTATTCAATGGGACAATAATATGGGATATACATTAATCCCTCCGCTTCACAATAAGCGTGACTTTTGGTCAAACTTACAAAAGTCAAACACATGTAAGTTTGACCAAAAGTGACACTTTTTGTGAAACTGAGGGAGTACAAAGTAAAAGGTAGGTTGGCTCCTAGTGGAGCTACAAAACCCAGGTGCAGTTGGCTCCTAGCAGAGCTACAACACAGTTTCTCTAACGTATCGACTCTATCATATTGTAAAGATGATGAAATGAAAGATGTTCATCACATCATGGTCATCACGTTAAATGGTTGTCAAGTACTAGCATCATATTTTACTACAATTTGATAGGAATTTATATGTTCTCATTTAAAATTAATATCTGTAGTTTAATGTTCACATACTCACTAAATATTTTATGTGAGTTTTGGAAGTGCTGCATAGTTAAAAACTATGCAGCGCTTCCAAAACTCACATCAAATATTTAGTGAGTATGTGAACATTTAACTACAGATATTAATTTTAAATGACAACATATAAATGTTCTCATACTCACTAAATATTTTATGTGAGTTTTGGAAGTGCTGCATAGTATAAAACAAAGAAAGTTCAATATAGTTTAACCACTTTTAAGTTTACATTTGTAGTACAAATTTCATAATTGACAAGGTACGGCTGTACCATAAAACAGGCTTGTAAGATTTTATTGGACGATTATGTATTCATCTGGTGTATAAAAAATTTGAAACTCTTCCTAAATATCTCGATCACATGTGTATAGCACGTGATGAACAGTCCGATAAAAATTTAAAATTTCGAGCTTGAAATGAGGTTCTTTAAGTAGTAATCACAAATACACATTTGGGGAAAACGATTGTTGTTTAGGTCAAGAAAATGTATTCGAACAATTCAAATGATAGGACTAGCTAAAATTCGAATAGCAGTGCCGATCGCATATTTATGAAGTGCAAGTGTGGTCTCAGAAGTCAATCATGGATATCTCGAAGCGATGCGAACCCAGGAAGGAAATTCGCAGGTTGTCCTAACTTTGAAGTAAGTTGTTCTTGTTCGTTCATATGTAAGGGATTTGATCACAATCTTTAATGAGTTGGTTTTGGGGGAAACTACTTCCTCATAAAAAGTCTACTTTTTAACCCTTAAGCTTTAAACCCTAACCCTAACCCTAAATTATAAACCCTATAAAAACAAGTCTTTTTATAACTTATGGAGAAACTAGTTTCCCCCCAAATTTTCTCATCTTTAATAACTTATTATTGTCTAACAAATTTCTCTGTTGTCAGGATCCAATACTAAAAAAATGTGATTTTGTTTATTGGATTGATGATGAAACTAACAAGAGGATAAAGAGTGTGTTTGCTGAACAGAGCGCTGAAATTAATAAGTTGAAAAAGCTATTGGAGAAGAAAGAGAGACAGCTAGCATTTTCCTGGATTTTGGTTGGGGTCATCTCATTTTTACTCTTTGGTGTACTGATTGGAAAAATTAACAGGGGTATTGGTTCGTTTGAGAATAGGCTGATGCCCTAATTTTTCTAAGGCATATTTTATGTAATGAAATTATGCAGTGCTCTCATGTCTAATACATTATCAATTTTGTTTCAAAGATATTTAGCTCCCTTGCAGAGAATCGACATCACATTCCATTGCAATACAACATTTTGGTTCACACAAACGAATGATCATTGCAATACAACATTTTGGAAAATTCAAGTACCTAAATAGTGTTCATGTAATTGTAAAGTGCTAAGTGCATGTAACCATCATGCACTCCCTCAATGGGCCTAACCGCGCGGTCACGAGTATGTGATAGTAGAGTCTCCCAAATCCAAGTTGGCCATCTGTTACTGGTCATATGGCATAAGGGATAAGGACAGTGGAGATTATCCCACTGGTTATAGAGATATAACTCCCATGTCTTCAACAGCTGCACACACAATGCAATTTCTTGCTCCGGTAGTGTTGTTCAAATAGATACCTTGGTCCTAGAATTACTTAATCCCCATCATGTCTACACTTAGGGTCCCCCAATTTTATTAGAACCTTTTTAAGGTGCCCTTAGGATCCTTTGTGACCAGCACAGGTGTATTTCAACTCTTCATTCAAGACAAACCAGCTAGAGGAAGCAAATCAGCAGACCAGTAAACAAGTTGCCGATCAACTCTATTCTTAACATGCGACAAGTTGCCGATCAACTTGCTACAGAAGTTGCTCAACAGAAGTTGCCGATCAACTCCATTCACAACATGACGATATAATAGACAGTCTGCACTGTCAGTCAGGTGACATCATTTCATTAAAGTCAACCTTGCTGATTGTCTCTATACTGTTTTATCATAAAGTAGTTTACCTGCTCTGTAATGGTCACTGCGCCGTCTGACACATAGCTACTTATAGCTATACTCTGTCTCTACTTGCTTTTGTAGGTAACCGGTTGAGACAAAGGGGTCTTTACCCATCAGACTTTTAAGGCACGCGTATCTTCGCCATTAATGCCAAGGATACTGCATTAAATGCTCCTCACCTACCCAGCTGGAAATTCAAATGTTATCCTTCTTCAACAAGCTAAGACATTAACTCCTCCTATAAATAGAGGACTCAGTGCATTGAAGAAGGTTGGTGATTTTAGTGCATTGAAGAGAGTTGGTTGTTTGCAGCATTCATTGAAGCTCAAACATTCCGTATCCAGATAAACATTAGATCATTTAATAGGACATACACTTGTGCACAAACTCTACAACACTGTTAGTATTCCCGAACTAGATTATTTTAAGGAATACGTTGTCTGAGTTTTCACACACCCACCTGAGTGAGATAAGTTCTTTTGAACTTGCCGCTCAAATACACTTGGTCAGATATTTGCTTTACGATTCATTAAACTATCTCTAGAATTTAGTCTTTGTATCCGGCAAAGCCGCTCTTGTAATAGACTAGGGATATTTAATAGTGCTCTTAACCCAAATCCAAGTTCTGACCAAACTTGGTAGAGAACGTAGCAGTATTTACACTGTGAACCTCTCCAAATCCTTGTGTCTCTGTTACTTATTGTCCTTGCCGGTTGGAACTCTATCACCGGCAAATCATTACTGTTCTTGCTGATTCATCATTATTTTCATTGACCAATCTCTTGAAACTGCATTGAACTTTTGGAAACAACTTTGTGTAAAACTAAGCTCTGAAAATCTTTTATACACTGATTTTGTGTGAGTTAAAACTAAGTCATATTTTACCCGCTGCGCTTACTGATAATAGTTTGCAATCTGATAAGTGACTTTGTATTTATAAAAGTGTTTCTTTGAAAAAGTTTTAATTAGGCTATTCACCCCCCCCCCCTCTAGCCTATTTTCCTACCAATTGGGCCTAACAATTGGTATCAGAGCTTGGAATTTTGAAAGAAATTTCCAAGCTTTGCAGCTTGTATTGCCGATACCATGGCAGGAAAAATCATGCAGTCGTTCAACATCACTACCATTCCGTTGTTGAACGTCAATGAGTTTGGTGTCTGGAAATCTCGTATGATAAAGTATATGAACTCAATCGATGACCGGTTAATGCAAGTAATAGAAGGTGGTCCAATCATTCCTCTAAAGGTCTCAACCACCTACCGACCAATTCCTTCCACTCCTCTGACTGCTCATGCTGATCAAGACACTGAACAAGAAACGCATGTTCAAGTTGATGAAACCTTGATTGAAAAACCTAGAGAAGAATGGACTGATGAAGACAAACTTTCAGTTGCTCTAGATGGAAAGGCGTGCCACATTATCTCATGTGGATTGGACGACAAGCAATATAAACTGATTGACTTGTGCTCCACGGCTCAACAATGCTGGAACAAACTCCTTGCATACTTTGAAGGAGATGAGCAGGTGAAAGACAACAGACTCTACGACTGCATTGCGGAGTTTGAATCTTTCAAGAAACTAGATGGTGAATCTCTAAGAAGTGCCTACGACAGGTTCTGCGAAGTAAGTCATTTATGTGCTTCATTAGGTAAAGTATATACTATGAAAGATCTTAATATTCGTTTTCTAAGTTCTTTAGGAAATGAGTATCATACTAAGGTCACTGCTGTTAGAGAAGTTAGAGACTTAAACAAGACCTCTATTCAGAATCTTGTGTCTAGTCTGTTCTTGTATGAGAGAGAACTGCAAAAACATAACGTTCTCGACAAAAATTTCAAAAATTTGTCTCTATCAGCTCAATCTCAGGTATCATTTCCTTCAACCAAATTCCCTCCTATAGATCCCCATCAAACACCCTGCTGTTCAAAAACCTCAGAAACACCTTCAGAACAAACAATGGAAGAAGACGAATTTGCCGCCTTCGCCAGAAACTACAAGAGGTACAAAGACTTCAAAAAGATGCAAAAAGGAAGTCACCAGCAACAGAAATCTTCTACACCACCATTTCAAAAATCAGCAAGCTACAACAAACCAAATACCAGTGCTACCGATGGCAAAAATAGTAAAGGTGATCTTGTCTGCTTCAACTGCAGAAAACCTGGTCACTTTGCCTCAAAATGTCCTCAGCCAAAGTATGAATACGTGAGGAAATCAGTAAACAAGAGATATCCAAAGTCTCGAAGTTATGTTGCCGATGATAGCACAGAAAAAGCCTTGCCGGTCTGGTGTGAAACCGATTCAGACGATGATGCCGATGAAGATGAGGATGCCGATGTAAGTTTCATGGCATTAGATTCAGATGATGCCGATCTTTCATCCTTGCCGACTCCAATCTACCGAGATCCCTCGCCGCCAAAGACTCCAGTCAAAGAAATACCAACAGGAAGAGCTCAACCATACTTCAAGGAAGTAAGCATCAAAGCAGGAAATCCAATAGGATACAAGGTTCATCAAGTGGGAACTTCACTCTATGGACAGTGTAACTCTTCTCACTTCAATGCTTCTAAAACAAAACCCTTGCCGATGACAAGAAAATTCTCATTCACCGAACATCCCAATATTGCCAAAAGCCTTTCGAAACCCATCTCTTCCCTACCTGACTTCTCACCTGAACCCATTTCCTCTACTCCCAAAGATTCAGCCGACCCTCTTCCAGAATTATCTAAGGCTGAGATGGTAGAGACAATGGATGAACTTTTTATTGATTATGAGAAGCTGAGTAGCGTTCATAAAGTGATGGCTGCTGATTTCAAAAGAATTTCTAACGAGAATAGCTCGCTTATGTCTGAACTTTCAGTTCTCAAAGGACACGAGCTTGAGTCTATTTCTTTAAAAAAGGAAAACCTGGATCTCAAATGCCAAGTAGCAGTATTGATAGCTCAGATCGAAGATCTTGTGAAAAGAAACAATCATCTCTCAAGGATTGTTGACTCTTACACAAAATCTAGAGTTGCTGTTGAAACAATCCTACAGACCCAAATGTCATATAAGGACCAATCTGGGTTAGGATTTGATTCCAGCAGCAGTAGCTCTACTGAAACTTGTGCTACCGAGAAAAAGGATGAGAAAGTTGAATGTAGTCCTGTTAACTCAGTGCATAAGGATGCTAAGCCAATATACAGTGCTGTGGCAATGAAGTATCCTAAGAACCAGAACAAAAGGAATGATAAGCACAAACAAAGATATGTTAAGGTTGCTGATACTGAGTCTGCCGATAACGGTATTCTTGGTGAATACATCAGCAGAGCAAGTGCTGCCGATCTGACCTCCTCTGCTGCCGATGGACAAGTGCCTAAAAAGGTAACTGCCAAAGGTAAACAGAATTGAAAGAAAGGCAATACTAGCACCTTTAAACCTACTAAGTTTGTGCCTGCATAATTCCCTAGTTCTGCCGATGCACTGACTAAACAGAATGCTGTTCTACCGACTCTACAGCCTATCAGTCAAGTGAGATGTTCTAATTGTTTTGACTATGGTCACAAGGCTCATGAATGCCTCTTGAAGCACCTATCTGGACCCACTGAGGTTACATCCTCTAGTGGTGGCCAGATGTGGTTGCCAAAGAGGAACTAACCCTCGGACCCAAGAATAAGGGGGACCATAAGCATACTGTTTTATTTCAGGAATGCTTCATGGCCTCAACTGGTGCAAGCAAGGATTTGTGGATTCTAGATAGTGGCTGCTCAAGACATATGACAGGATTTGCAGATCTTCTTGCCAATATTATTGAAGCATCAGGTCCCCCAGTAGTGTTTGGTGATAATGCCAAGGAAAAATCGTCGGTATAGGTACCATCAAGAGAGGTGCAGTTACTGTACAGAAGGTCTCTCTAGTGGATGGTCTGAAACACAACCTTCTATCAATATCACAATTCTGTGATAAAGGAATGCAATGCGTATTTACTACTTCCAGTTGCTATGTGAAAGACATTGCTTCCAATGAAACTCTTCTCACTGCCAAACGTAAAGGTAACATTTATGCAGTAGACTTAAGTGCTATTACTGGTGTTGCTAATGTCTGTTTTGTAGCTAAGAACATCAGTGAGAACTCATGGCTATGGCACAAGAGACTCAGTCACTTGAACTTTAAATATCTATCCAAGCTTGCCGGTTCAAATCTTGTTACCGGTCTGCCTCAAGTGTCTGCTGATCAAGCAAAGAAATGCAAGGCCTGCCAGCTTGGAAAACAACATAAGTCATCTTTCCGAAGCAAGCCCTGTATGTCAACTTTTAAGTGCCTCCAATTGCTACATATGGATATATTTGGCCCCACAACTACAACAAGTATCGGGGGAAGTAGATACACCTTGGTTGTAGTAGATGATTTCTCTAGATATACTTGGGTGGAAACCTTCAGTCACGAAGATGACACCTATGCTGTTGCCACCAAGTTATTCAGACTACTACAAACTCAGAAAGAAAGCGATATCATCAGTATGAGATCAGACAACGGCACTGAATTCAAGAACAATGGTATTGCTCAGTACTGTGATGATCATGGTATAGACCACAACTTCTCAGCTGCCGGTACACCACAACAAAATGGTGTTGTTGAGAGGAAGAACAGAACTCTCATTGAAGCTGGTAAGACCATGATTGCTGAAGCCAGGCTGCCAAAGTACTTTTGGGCTGAAGCGATCAATACAGCCTGCTTCATCCAGAACAGATCTCTAATCAACAAATTCCATAACAAGACTCCTTATGAACTCTGGAGAGGCAGAATTCCCAACATTGGATTCTTCAAAATATTCGGCTGCAAATGTTACGTGCAATACAATGGAAAAGAGCACAGAGGTAAATTTGATGAGAAAGCTGATGAAGGAATCTTTGTCGGATACGCTAAACACAGTAAGGCCTTTCGAGTTTTCAATAAGAAACTTTTGAAAATTGTTGAATCTGTTCATTTAACCTTTGATGAATTTGATTTGTTAGAGTCTGACAAGGCTCCAAATAGTACTAATGTGTCAAGTGCTCATGAGACAGGTGAATCCAGTAATACTAATCCTGCAGATCAAGTACCAGCTGCTGATCCAGTCATTTCAGCAGAAGAATCAGCAGATGCTCCGTATTTTCCTTCATCAGCAGAACCAGAACCTGCTGATGAATTTCATAATCCGTTTGCCGATGTAAACTCTGCTGATCATCCTGAAGACAGATCTAGCCCTCAACCAATTTTTGTTATAAGACCTAATCCTCCAAGCTTTCATCCACCTCTCACTCAAAGTTCTTCTCCTACACCATCTGCTGATCTTGATCCTCCTCTAGAATCTTTACAACAAGAATCAGTAAGACAAGATGTGCCGAGAGAAGTCAGAACTGTTCGTGATCATCCATTAGAAAATGTGATTGGTGATGTCTTTGGTCCCAGATTAACAAGGAACCTTAGTAGAGCATTTGCTGAAAGCCTTTTCTCATCTGCTATGGTCTCCGATATAGAACCAAAGAAGACTGAAGAAGCTCTTGCCGATCCTGGTTGGGTTGAAGCCATGCAAGAGGAACTGAATCAGTTTGAAAGATGCAAAGTATGGGAACTTGTGCCAAGACCAACTTCTCAGCAAGTTATTGGTACTAAGTGGGTTTACAGGAACAAATTGGATGAAGCTGGGGAAATCATTAGAAACAAAGCAAGGTTAGTTGCTAAAGGCTACCGTCAAGAGGAAGGAATCGACTACGATGAGACATTTGCTCCTGTTGCAAGATTGGAAGCTATAAGACTTTTCTTAGCCTATGCTGCCTTCAAAGAATACAAGCTATATCAAATGGACGTGAAAAGTGCCTTCCTGAATGGAGAACTCCAAGAACTAGTTTATGTTGAACAACCACCAGGTTTTGAGGACTCCAAGAAGCCTGATCATGTCTACCGATTAAAGAAAGCTCTCTATGGCCTAAAGCAAGCTCCAAGAGCATGGTATGAAACCCTATCTAAGTTTTTACTTAGCGATGGCTTAGGCTTCACTCGAGGTAAAATCGATACTACTTTATTTGTTGCCAAGCATAAAGGTCATTCATTGTTTGTTCAAATATATGTCGATGATATTATTTTTGGTTCCACTAATGAATCACTTTGCAAGAGATTTGAGAAGCTAATGCAGAGCAAGTTTGAGATGAGCATGATGGGTGAACTAACATATTTCCTTGGACTTCAAGTCAAGCAATCCAATGAGGGAATATTCATCAGTCAAGCCAAGTATGCAAAAGAATTAATCAAGAAGTTTGGCTTTGAAAATGCTCACTCTCAAAGCACACCTATGGGCACTAACATTCATTTAGATAAGGATGAGTCTGGTAAGAAAGTAGACATGACTGTCTACCGAGGTATGATCGGCTCACTCCTCTATCTTACTGCCAGTAGACCAGATATTATGTTTGCTGTTTGTGTTTGTGCCAGGTTTCAAGCTGACCCTAGGGAATCCCATCTGCAGGCTGTAAAACGTATTATTAAATATTTATGTGGCACTGCTAACCTTGGATTATGGTATGCAAGAGATTCATCTTTCAATCTAATAGGTTACTCAGATGCAGACTTTGCAGCTTGTAGGGTGACCAGAAAAAGTACAAGTGGAACTTGCCAATTTCTTGGTGATAGATTGGTGTCTTGGTCCTGTAAGAAGCAAGCATCAATTTCCACTTCCACTACTGAAGCTGAGTACATAGCTGCCGGCAGTTGCTGTTCACAGATTCTATGGATGAAGCAGCAGCTGGTTGACTATGAAGTTCCATCTCAAATTTGTCCCATCTATTGTGACAACCAATCAGCAATTTCAGTATCAAACAATCCGGTCATGCATTCCAAAACCAAGCACATAGACATCAAATACCACTTCCTGAAGGAACATGTTGAAAAAGGGAATGTTGTGCTGCTCAAAGTCCATACCGATTTCCAAAGAGCAGACATACTAACAAAGCCCTTGGATCAGAAAAGATTTGAATTCCTCAGAGGTGAATTGGTATGATTGATTTTTATGGTTAAAATTGTGCTAACTTTGCTACTTGTGTTAGTCTGCCGATCAAATCAGCAGAGCACCAATTATCTTGCCGACTACGAACCTGCCGACAAAATCTTGCCGATCGAAATTTGTCAAAATCATCTTGCCGATTCTATCTATATATCTTGCTGATTCAATATCTTGCCGATTCTATCTATATATCTTGCCGATTCAATATCTTGCCGATTCAATCATTTTGCCGATTCAAGCTATCTTGCAGATTGGTAAAATCAAATCAGCACGTCTCTGCAAAAGATAAGATTCCTGACACATGACGTAAGCTATCAAATCAAAGGTACATCGGTCACACCATCTCCCTGACACGTGTGTGTACCTTTCTTATCCAAAATCGTGTCAAGATGTATTCCATTTAATGCGATACATCAGCAAGGTAAACAGGTCATCATCACTTCTATTTTATTTTTGACTAATTTACCCTTTCTCCCTCTTACTTTTAACTGTTCACCTTACTGATTTGTGTGCGCATTAATTTTTGCGTGCGCACGTTCTCCGAGATTATAGGTACAGTTATTTCTCTCCCTTGCCCTTTCATATTCTCTCTCTCCACCATAACATATATAACGCCTTTCAAAATTCCATTAAGCTTTTTCTCCGCCATTTTTTTCTCTCTACTCTCTATTCTCTCTATCTCTCCTCTTTCCAGATTATCAGTTCATCGTTTTATTTGTTCATCTATTCATAATCTGGTAAGTGTTAATGTTTATACTCTGCTCATTTCTAATCATTTATGGTTTGATTTGTCTTTATTTCTAACATTGAGAGTTGTTTGAGTAATTTTGCAGACAATGTCCGGTGAAAAAGATATCTACGGAGGCTATGTTGACTCCGACTACTTCAACGACGTAGCCGACGGGGTATTCTTGAAGAATCTTCTTATTGGGTCCTTGCTTGATTCGTTCATCACTCCATCAGGAGTTAGTTCAGTATTTGTGGATCTTGTCAAAGAATTCTTCTCCAACTCCTCTGTTGTCCACTCTCGTGCTGACTCCTCCGTTATCGTCTCCATCAATTCTACTGTTTTGGGCGTGCAGATCTCTCTTACTCCCTCTTCTATCTCTGAAGTTTTTCCCAATCTTGGGAATGAAGGGTTGAGTGCTCTAGTTGATGAGCAGGAACTGGATAGGGCTTGGATTATCATGAGAGGTGCTGGCACAAGGCTTAGTGGCACTAATCATCTGAAGATTCACTATCCCCGAAGATACTATGCTTTGGCTGAGATAGTTGATAGATGTCTCATTTGCCGATCTGGATCCCACAGCAATATCACTGATGTGCAGTTTGAAGCTATGGCCGCCATTGTTCTGCAGATTGAGTTCAACTGGTGTGCCTACATATTCAGGATTATCGCTATGGCTGCTGATAAGTGGGCTTCTGACAGATTGAAGAACAAGGCCAATCCTGGAAAAGGATGCCATTATTTGTTGATAAGTATGATTCTGAGGAGAAATGCCAATGTAGTAGCTGCCGATCGCTTTCCATCCAGCATGCCTTTCAATAGGTTGAAGTTCTTTAATGCTAAGGATTGGAAAAGGATTTCAAAGAATGCTTCCAGTGCCGATGCCCCCTCTGTTGCTCCTGCACCTGTTGTTACTTAGAGGAAGAAAAAGGCAAAGATCATTCCTTCAGTTGCTTCTCAATCAGCAGCAGTCTCTACTCCTGCTACTTCAACTGATAGGATTCTTGCCGATTCTACTCCTGGTGCTCCAAAGAAAAGGAAACTGGTAAAGGTTGCCGATCAAGTGGTGACAAAGAAGGTGAAGCTTGCCGATGAAGTTCCTTCTTCCACTATTCCTCCTGCTGATCCAAGAGCCAAGCTAATTAGGTTTGCCCCTGCTCATCTTGCCGGTGCTTCCCTATCTACCGATCCTGCTGTCAAGGTTGAAATTCCTGATGAAGAATTCACTGATGACTTTGCCGATGGCAAAAGTATTGAGGATGTCATTGAGAAGCTCAAGTCTCTGACTCCTAGGAAATGCGCTCCAATCAGAAACCCAACTTTCCACACCTTCTACAAGAATCCTTGGTCCTTCACCAACAAGGTCTTGAACAAGAATTGGGTCTTTTCGATTGACCATCTGCCTCCCTTTATTCGTCGTCTTCTTCAGTTTCATGAAGAGATGAAAGACACTGTCACTCCCGGAAATCCTGCTGATTATGTTGATCAAAAGAGTTTGGACAGACGCACTGATATGTGGAAAGAGAAGTTTGTCCCTCTATCAAAGTTCAAGCAGTTGAAAGAGGCTGAACTAAAGCTCAATTTTGGTCGGTATTTTGAATTCCTACCACTTTCCTGGAACCAGATCTATCTCTTTCAAGACAGAATTAGACAAGATATGATGGTTCAGGATGTATGTATTATCTTCGCCAGGACTTTCAATCAGCTCTCTCAATTCACAGAGTTTGATCCTTATCAGATAGGCAGAATGGAGAATAATGAAGATCTTCTGACCTACAATGATGACGAGGCTCCTGCTGACAGTCCTCTCAATGTACACTTCTTCAGATCAGTCAAGAAAGTCACTATGGACTTGATTGACAAATCCAATGAATTTCTGCTGAAGCAAGATGCCGATCGCATAGCTGCCGAAAATCTTGCCGATCCATCTGCTCAAGCTCCTTCTCCCAGCAGCAGCAAGACTTTATCTGATGCCGATGTTCATTCTGCCGATGATGTAGATGCTGCTGATAATTCTTTTGTTGCCGATAGTTCCGATGATTCTGCCGATGGTGACTCTGCTGACAGTGATTCTGATGCTGATAATGATGATGGTGCAGATTTGCTTGGTGATTTGGTCTGTGCTCACAAAGACACTGGTGACTCTCCTTCCACTTCACTTACAACAGATAGTGACAAGATGCCAATCAGAACTGTCATGACTAAAGCTTCCACTGCTGAAGTCTTTGCAGAATCTGTATTTGAGGGTGATAGTAGTGTTGAAGGAAGGCATTCCGATGATTCTATCAAAGATATAGTGGAATTTTATGTTGAGCAAGCTTCAGACACTCAACCTCTGATGGGTCTATCTGCCGACCTTCCTGCTCCAGTTGAGACAACTATGGACACTCAACAGTTGGATGTATCTGTTTCAGGAGGAGAACTTGCTGAAAAAGTGACTAATGAGACAACTGCTGACACTCAGTTAATATCAGTCACCCCTGAAATACAGATTGTTCCTCCTACTGGAATCAAGGAGGTTGTGGAGTTGGGAGGAGGTGCTGATGATAGTATTCCTAATATGGATGCTGACATTGCTGCTAGTCTACAGTTTGAAGAGATTCTTCTACAGCCTTTGTTCAGCTTGCCGTCTGTTATCACCCCTCTCTTACCGGCTCCTGCTGCTGCTCATGCCAATGTAGATCATGCTGATGAATCTGATCCTGTTGCTTCCCGTGCCGATGTAGATCATGCCGATGAGATAGATCCTGCTGATTACATGGTGGTTGGAGAACAAGCCTTTGTTGATCCTGATGCTGTTGATACTTCTCCACCACCCAGCTATGATTATTTTCTCAATGGGAAGGATATGATGTGCTCAAACTGGTACACTTCCAATGCATCTATCCCCTCTAACAAATTTGGACAGCCTCTCTTCACTGTTCATCCAAGGTTATCCTTCAAGTATACCTTAGGCAGATGTCCACTCCCATTCGGCAAAGACCACCCTCATGTCACCAAGCATAAATTCTCTCCAGGAGATTCTACCAGTGATAGTCCAATCTATCTTCCCTGGATTCTCAATGATGATGACATTGTTCGTACAAAGGGAAAGACTCCTCGGATTTCTAGACTTAAGAAGAAAGTGGTCTATGACCCAATTCGATCTAGACCAGGACAGATAAAGATTAGAGGTGAATCTACCCTTCCCGGTCCTTCTCCAACTGAAGTGTGCATTACTACAAATGGATGGATGAGAAGCTGCTTGATGATCAATGATCTGCTGACTGACATCATTGAAGTTAGGCATACCAATCCTCGTGGCCTTCTTTATTATATCAAGTCTGCCGCTTTGGCTATGACTCTGCCATTATTCCATCCTCATCAGCGTGCCGATCATCTAGTCTATACCTCAAGGCTGATGAATGCCGGGTTAATGACTATGATTCTTGAAGGTCGTGCTTATTTGAACTTAATCTTGGCTACCTTTCTTTCACTTGAAGACGGTGGTATGTTTCAGCTGCCGACTGATCGTGCAGTTATAGTTCATCCAGCTTTTCCTTTGCCGATCATTCGTGCCGATGATACTGATGATCTCATTGTCTCAACTTCTGTCCCTCCCGATTTCTTCTCATCTACTGATGATGCTGCCCTTCAATGGTTCTTACTCATTCCTGTTGCTCCTGTTCCTCCATCTCCCTCTGAGCCGATCTTGATCTCCTCTGATGATGAGATGATGACTGATGATGTGCTTATTGAAGATGCTGATCTGAATAATGAAGATTTTATCCCTTCAATAGTGCTCCCGACGTCTGCCAGTATTTTCCAGCCGACCATCGTCAACAGTCTGTATGAGTATTTGAAGTTTAGTGAAGGCGATTTCACAAATCAGCAAGTGCCTGCCACTCGTGCTGATATTGGTGATATGGCTCTTTCCGTTGGTGACCTGGTTAAGGATGTTCACAAAGACCTGGTTAAGCGTCTACGTAAGTCCAATCAGGAGGAGGAGAATACTCTGGTCAAAGAATTGAAAGCTCTCCTTGCTGATAGAGAAGAGCGTATAATGGCTCTTTCTGAATCCTTGGGGACAACTCATAACATTCAACAGAATCTTGTTGACAATCAGAGGCTGCAGATAAGAGATATGGAAGACTTGAAGAAGAATTATCTGAGACCAAAGCTGCTCTTGCCGAAGCTAATCTGAAGATAGCTGCTCTAGAAGCCAACAACAAGATATTGACTGAAAGATTGGAAAGTGCGCAGAGAAGACAGAGCAAAGCAAAGAGGAAAGCTGAAAGAAAAGAAGAAAAAGCAAGAAAGAAGGCTAGGAAGACTGAATCTACAAAGGACTCAACTCCAGCAGCAGATCCCAAGATTTCTGATCCTCCAGCTACTGATCCTTGAGTCACATAGCCTATGATGTAGATATCTTATTGAAGACCTTCACAGACAAATTTCTTTGCTTATAAAATTTTTATTGTGCTAATATGTTCTTATATTTGTGTTGTTATCTGCATTATTCTGTGCTATTTCCTTTTGCAGATCATCACTCTTGCCGATTCCTTGAACCGGCTTCACCATTTATTTTGGTGAATCCACCTTTTGCATTAGACATCTAGTGTGACTTACCTTAGGATTTGGTTATACCTAGATATCCTTAGAAATCTTTTCCCTAAGATAAGAGATGTCTTTAGCTTTAAGGGTGATTGGACTTAAGTAATTAGGAGGAGATTGTTGTTCAAATAGATACCTTGGTCCTAGAATTACTTAATCCCAATCATGTCTACACTTAGGGTCCCCCAATTTTATTAGAACCTTTTTAAGGTGCCCTTAGGATCCTTTGTGACCAGCACATGTGTATTTCAACTCTTCATTCAAGACAAACCAGCTAGAGGAAGCAAATCAGCAGACCAGTAAACAAGTTGCCGATCAACTCTATTCTTAACATGCGACAAGTTGCCGATCAACTTGCTACAGAAGTTGCCGATCAACTTATTAAAGTTGCCGATCAACTCCATTCACAACATGCCGATATAATAGACAGTCTGCACTGTCAGTCAGGTGACATCATTTCATTAAAGTCAACCTTGCTGATTGTCTCTATACCGTTTTATCATAAAGTAGTTTACCTGCTCTGTAATGGTCACTGCGCCGTCTGACACATAGCTACTTTTAGCTATACTCTGTCTCTACTTGCGTTTGTAGGTAACCGGTTGAGACAAAGGGGTCTTTACCCATCAGACTTTTAAGGCACGCGTATCTTCGCCATTAATGCCAAGGATACTGCATTAAATGCTCCTCACCTACCCAGCTGGAAATTCAAATGTTATCCTTCTTCAACAAGCTAAGACATTAACTCCTCCTATAAATAGAGGACTCAGTGCATTGAAGAAGGTTGGTGATTTTAGTGCATTGAAGAGAGTTGGTTGTTTGCAGCATTCATTGAAGCTCAAACATTCCGTATCCAGATAATCATTAGATCATTTAATAGGACATACGCTTGTGCACAAACTCTACAACACTGTTAGTATTCCCGAACTAGATACGTTGTCTGAGTTTTCACACACCCACCTGAGTGAGATAAGTTCTTTTGAACTTGCCGCTCAAATACACTTGGTCAGATATTTGCTTTACGATTCATTAAACTATCTCTAGAATTTAGTCTTTGTATCCGGCAAAGCCGCTCTTGTAATAGACTAGAGATATTTAATAGTGCTCTTAACCCAAATCCAAGTTCTGACCAAACTTGGTAGAGGACGTAGCAGTATTTACACTGTGAACCTCTCCAAATCCTTATGTCTCTGTTACTTATTGTCCTTGCCGGTTGGAACTCTATCACCGGCAAATCATTACTGTTCTTGCTGATTCATCATTATTTTCATTGACCAATCTCTTGAAACTGCATTGAACTTTTGGAAACAACTTTGTGTAAAACTAAGCTCTGAAAATCTTTTATACACTGATTTTGTGTGAGTTAAAACTAAGTCATATTTTACCCGCTGCGCTTACTGATAATAGTTTGCAATCTGATAAGTGACTTTGCATTTATAAAAGTGTTTCTTTGAAAAAGTTTTAATTAGGCTATTCACCCCCCCCCCTCTAGCCTATTTTCCTACCAATTGGGCCTACAGGTAGAAGCCCCCCATTGGAATCCCACTCATCTATAACCTCCCAATCTGAATCACTGGCAGCCTGATCTGTGTCGTTGAGGTCAATTTTGGGATGGGGATGTGGCGGTGGTGCAGGTTAGGGTGGTGGTGGTGGATGTGGTGCAGGTTGGGGTGGTGGTGGTATTGGTGCAAAAGGTTGGCGATGTAGAGGATTATTGCCACCACCGTTTGCTCCATATGGGTTCATCATTTATCTGTCTATTTATGGAGTTGTGATGGGTTTATATGGATGAATGAATAACTTAAAATGGTATTTATAGGGAATCGTTAAAAGACCAGTTACTTCCTTCACATATCGTTGCAATGCATTTACATATTTTGTCCATCTTTAGAATATTTGTCTACTACAATAACACTACCGTTTTGAAATAGAATAATTTAACTTTTAAGATAAATTCAAGAAATGACTTGTATTAAGATTTTTCACATTTTAATTGTTAAGATTTTTCACAAGTATTATTTTTTCAGTTTTTTATGATATTTTAGGTGTAAATATTATATGATTTGTTGGACTGGACAATGTAAATTCAAGAAACGACTTGTATTGCAAAAGGGCCTTGACTGAACCGAGGTACAATGGTAAAGTTTGACTGCAATAGTCACTCAAAACACATTAACTCAGATTCATCGAATGCGGACAGTTGGCTCAAGTATTAATGGAAATACATTAAAATTTTAAAAGGTTGCAAATTCATCTCCATCTATATATATATGATATTTTTGTGTTTGTTTGATATATTTTCATTCTTATATAACATATTTGTTTCTCATCTAAATACAGTAATCTATCCCAGAGAATGAATTATGGTAAGGGCAAGGGTAAGGGTCAGGGTATGGGCAAGAACAAGAGCAAGGGAAATGTTCCACATTCCACTCAGTCAAGTTCCCTCGATGAGGTTGAAGAAGACAGGTTGTTTCAGATTTACTCGAGGTTCACCACAAGGCTTCAATACATTTTTTCGTCTCATGTCCAAGACGTAAATATGTTATTTCGTTGTCCATTGGCGTCCTGTACGGGGAGTACTACTAGACCCAAGGATTACACGGGGATACTCAACCATGCTATTGAGTTCGGTAAATCTGAAAGATTTGGTGAAATTGCTAGGATTGAACACAGAGCACTCAAGGTTTATTTGGATACTGTTTTGGATGCGTGTGATCCCAAAAACAAATACATGTTGAACGATGGAAGTGATGGTGCGGATCCTAGTGGTGATGGTAGTGGTATTTGATTTGATGGAGTATTTATGTATTTTAGCTGTATTCTAGTATCGTCCAAACATCGAACAACATCTATGCTATTTTAAAATTCGTTAAGAATTTTTATGCTATTTATTTCTGCTTTAATCTTGTGCTAGTATATATGCAATGTTTTAAAAATTACATGCGGATTCGGTTAATATTTTAACTAATGTTTGGTAGTATTAAGGTTTACAGAGTTGGAAAATTACAGTTGCTTATGACAACATGCAGATAAGTAGGAAACATAAAAAAACAAACAATATAAATATACGAAACGGGAATACATTAAAGAAAACATATTACACAGAGATGATAGAGCGAACGGAAGAGAACGATAATAAGAAAAAAAAATGGTGAAGAAAGAGACGACTTAGACAGACATAAAACTTAGCAAATAACTGGACCACCATGACCTGCGATACCTCCCATTGAAGACCCACCATCAGAGTCTTCATCATCATTACCAGCAGACGACTTTTTCAGTTCAAATTTGTTGCATAGGTGTGGTTTGAGTAAGCCATTGAGTTCGAGGAATTTCTTGAAAAACTCTGCCAATGCCCAATGTTCACCCCTTGATTTGGGAGTAAAGTTTCCAGATAAACGTACATCAATCACATGCTGAAACAATGCAGTGTGATCCATTGAACTATATTTGCGACATAAGCATGGCATTAGCGGGCATTCGTACTTTGTGGGCTGGTTAGCAGAAGTTGTGGAGAAATATATTTTCCCAGCTTCAAGTTTTTTCATGCATTCATTGAATGCATGATCAAACCCATTATCGAACTCGGAATCGTCAGATGAGGTGTAGGTGTTATCAGCCATAGAAGAGGATTCAAAGGAAGAAGAGAAGTTTTGGATGAAATGAGATATGAAGTGAAAAGAAGGGGTATATAAGGATGAGGAATTAACGATAGTTCAACTACTAATCTTATCACTTATGGCTCCACAAGCAAGTAAGCGTGACTGTAGAAGATAATATAAAACAAAGACAAGGAATGTCAAACTGAAAGATGGTCGATGTTACTGGGTAGTCGTTTGAAAATATTTATTTGTGATGTGAATACTTTAGTTGTAGTAGTAAACTACTCACATTTGTCATTTAGTGTGCATGTTCCAATACATACAATTTCAAGGAAAAGCAGCGGTGCGAGTGCTTATTGTTATGCATTAACCAAAAAATCACTCAATTTTGTTTCCCAATTAATGTGCTGGTACGTATCACTATCATATTCGTAGAAGACCAAACATGTTCGGTATATCTCGGTCATGATTAGATTAATGGTTGTTCAAAAGCAGTAGTAGTAACATGATATCGTCTCTCATGATAAAGTTTTCTCCTGTGGGAGCTACTACACACTTCGCTCATTGATGCCATAATTTGGTATTCCTAAGGCATTTTCTCTATAATACTCACTTACCAAACAAGGGTATGGAAAATAAAGATATGGCATGTAACAGGGATATTGATTTCATAACACCACAGTAATACAGTTGGCTCCTGCAGCCTATTGTAAAGTTACCTCCTTTAGGAGCTACCCCGCAGCTAACTCGTGGGGGGTGCTAAGCGTCTATTCCCAACTTTTTTGTCTCTAGTACACACACAAGAACACGTGAGTTGACTGCACCATGTAAAATACAGACATAGGCTGTAAAAGTAAAAGTTCATTGACTGGACTGGACAATGTAAATTGAAGATATGACATGTATCGGCAATAGTGCATTGACTGAACTGGTACAATGGTAAGGTTTGCTCCTGTGGGAGCCACTACACACTTCGCTCATTAATGCCATAATTTGGTATTCCCAAGGTATTTTGTCTATAATACTCACTTACCAAACAAGGGCATGGAAAATAAAGACATGGCACAAGGATATTGATTTCACAACACCCCAGTGATACAGTTGGCTCCTGCAGCCTATTGTAAAGTTACCTCCTTTAGGAGCTACCCCGCAGCTAACTCATAGGGGGAGCTAAGCGTCTATTCCCAACGTTTTTGTCTCTAGTGCACACACAAGAACGCGTGAGTTGAC
This sequence comes from Campanula takesimana, assembly GCA_026119855.1. Lineage (NCBI taxonomy): Eukaryota > Viridiplantae > Streptophyta > Magnoliopsida > Asterales > Campanulaceae > Campanula > Campanula takesimana. The sequence continues at coordinate 169,292 of JAOWBW010000792.1, read as the reverse complement.
TGCACCATGTAAAATACAGACATAGGCTGTAAAAGTAAAAGTTCATTGACTAGACTGAAATGTAAATTGAAGATATGACATGTATCGGCAATAGTGCATTGATTGAACCGGTACAATGGTAAGTTTGCTCCTGTGGGAGCCACTACACACTTCACTCATTATATCTATAAGATGTATATTTCTAACACCTAACCATAATATCTTATTCATATCTTCATCCCCACACCTTTGAATTATTTGATTAAAATATATTTGGTCTTAATAATGAGTAACGACGGTGGTCATGGCAATGCTGAAGGGGAGGATAGCTTGAGTGATTTAGATGACAGCGATCCTGGTTGGATAATATACACGGAGTGCCGTAGAAAACTAAGTCTTGCTGAACTACGAGTTAGGCACTTAGCTCCCTCCGACCACCCGACTGCCTTTACTTGGTCTTGCCCATTGCACCCATGCAATGCACTTGAGTGCCAGCCAATGGATTACATGGACTTACATAATCACGCATATGAGTTTGCTGCGTCCGTGAATATTGATCAAAGAGTTGCTAATCCTGAACACATTGCATTGATTTACCATTTGGAGACTGTTTTCGCGCGATATGGTGCACCACGAAACGTAAAAGTAAAACCAAAGAACAAACACGGAGGTGATGGAGAGGACGGTGCAAGCGGTAGTGGGAATCGAACTGGATGATTAGGCTATGGGTCGCAAGTTTTAATTTTATGTGTATGTATTCTATATGAAGAATTGTCAGGATATTCCACTTCAAGTCCTCGTTCTCAGGCCTGTTACTTATCAATGTTATGTACGTGTAAGGGCATCATTTAATAGCATACATGTATTGCGTCTGATATGGGTTGTGATAAAAAAAAGTAATGAATAAATAACATCATCGAGATAAAACACCAAATGTCATTAAAGATACCAGAGATACAATAACCTAACAGTAAGAGAGGGAGAGTGAGAGAGAGGAAACAGCAAGGGAAAAACAACACAAATTATGGCTCGGGAACACGTAACTCCTTAAAAACGTAGGCTTCTGGCCGCTGAACCACCTCCGCCGCTGCCACTGACACCGCCACAGCCTCTATCACTGCCACTGCCTCCACCACGGCCATCACCTCCCTTGTGATCAGCATCCATGTCTCTGCGTTTGGGGGAAGGGGAACAAGCGGCCACAATTCGAAAATAGTTGGCCAAATACTTGGCCAACGCGTGATGCTAAAGCCTAGAGACCACGGTAAAACGTTGGAATGGGTGCACGAACGGGCATGCGCAAGCATGCCCGTGTAATCGAAAGGCGCACGGGGCCGGGCAGTGTATGGGAGCAATGGGCAGAATAATCATCTGGGGTTGGGTTGCTAACTTTTAGGGCACCGCTATTCAGTTTAAAAGTGCATTCCGTTGTTATCTTTTGCGGAGACTTCTGAAGTTTAAAAATGTCTTCATTTTCACGATCACGACCAACATCGTTGCTGTTTGACATTTCTAACCGTTGGAAATTAATTTTCCAACATAAGGGGATAGTTGATTTTTTTGTTTTTTTTTTAAATGGATATGGTGATATCCTTGTCATGTGAACCTATAATTCTATAAATAGAGGTTTTGTAATCAATCCACAACCAAGCACGCGTGAAAGTACTTCACGATGTAAAAAAAGGGCATCCAATGTAAAATTTAAGGTTGAATGACATTGGTACAGTGCTATAGTTGGCTCCTAAGGAGCTATAATGCAGTAGGCTACCTCAACCCTTGAATACTATTGCAAACGAGCAATGATTAACTAAACAGTTTCAAATACAACGATCACACAGATTGAGACGATGATTGCTCATCCACTCCCTAAACACCGGCTTTGCAAGATGAATCAGGTAGTGATGGTGACAGTCTTCTTTGTAGATATCTACTATGCTCAATGCCGCCATGACATTTATATGGGGAGTTCAGTTCATGAATCACAACAAGGAGTACATTTAACCACATTACACAAAATACCAATTTTAATTACTAGTGCAAAGCACACTCTATTAAACAATACCAAATTTTTCTTTCACGCCCGGATACAAGCTGTTGAGTTTGTACCCCACAAGACGCGCTGTCACACGATGTCTGTATTCATGTGCCGAAAACTGTGAAATAACAGTGGTTAAACAGCTCTGATAATACAACCGACAGGTCGGACATCCATATCTATATAATAAGCTTCTACATGAGGATGAGGTAAGATTTTACCTCAAAGGATGTATTCTCCACGTCCCAGCACTCCATGTACTTCATCATATAAACACCACAATCGTGTCTGCAACATTGGACAGATGAATCAACTATATGTATCTCCACCCATAGGTTCACGTACTTTTTAAACGGAGATTAAGATGTGAAGGCACTTATAAATTATCCTGGTCAGGAATGCCATCCTAAGCGAAGAACTCGTAATCACCGATATTCAACATTCCACATGCCTCAAAGACTGTTGCCTGTGGTGTCAGAATGATACAAAACACTTAATAAATTTCGACGTTTGCTGTATGACACACAAGGGTCAGATTGCAAATTTATGCGCTTACCATACGATGTATGAAATCCTTGTATGTGGAAGTTTTCCCATTGTTGGAATCAAGAAGCACGATCTTTTTTTCTTCTAATAGTATCACAAACAGAACCCAGTGTTCTTGGAAACAATACGGGAACATAAGCTACAAAAGGAAATAAGATACAAACTAAGCAATATTTCAAAACAATTTATCATTGACTGAGATTGATAAGAGATGTATTTTGTCTCTTCGTTAATTACCATTTCCGCTTCTTTAATCTTTTGGGAAACCTCAGGTGCATAAAAAATACTTAGAAAACTTCTGATTAACATCTTTCTTCAGCATGTCTTCACCACAGAGATTTAGATCAATCTGTGCCTACACAATATGACCATTTATCAGCTCCCATGCCATTCGCTTAATATAACAAAGTAAACAGCCAGCGTAAGTGACGGTGAACAATAGTTCTGTAATCTCACCCCAAATATTGATTGAAAAAAAATATCTCTTTCGACCGGCAAATGTCACCTCGTCATCCTCACCTCCCCACCCTCCCATGTTCACCAACAATACAAATGTATCCATGATCTACAACATGCCAGTATCAGGTAAAATCTGAAAAAATGTGGAATGCCACAACAACTAGCACAGAGGGAAATATAACAGGTACTAAGACCAGAAAGTACTGCGAATTGACATAATATCTTGGTTTTAACGTACAAAAATCTTCCTTCGTTAGAGTCAAACCAACACCATCAAATAGCAGCACATCACTGCACAATTGCACATATTGAAATAGTTAATCATCAAGCGAAAGCATATTGGCACATGTACCTGAATACATCTAAAAATATTAGTTTATGCAAATTGCTTACTCAGGTACATTCTTAGATTTCCAAACCGAATCAGCGGTATCCTTGATAGTTTGAGAAACCTTATGAGCATTCTTATTCTTATTCTTCTTCCTCTGCCTCTTTCTTGTTGGGGAATTGGGGGGATCAGCGCATCCACTAGCCCATACTAGCAGTCATCAATATGGAGAAAAATAATCAACACATGAATAATATGAAAGAACAAAGACACCATAATTTGTTAACCCGGTTCACCACCACACGTGGCTACATTCGGAGGCCCCAAGCCAGGATATCACCATAATAATATGTTGATTGTTTCAATTTACACATACACTCACACAGATCTAGTATGTATACTCTCCCATGAACAACCCTCTCCTATATATTATTATATCTCCCCATAAACACATAAACAATATGACTATGGCCGGGTTGTAAGATCGCCCCTCATGGCTCTCCTAGGCCCCCGGCCCCCTCCTACACACTATTTTGTGTGCTCTCTTAGTATCCTAACTCTCTCTCCTTTTGGGTACAAAATAATATGGTGGTAGTCAGAATGTATTTATAGGGATACAAAACCTAATCCTGATCAAAACCTAATTACCCAGAGTCCTTGAGACGGAAGGAGTATAATTGTGAATATGGGAATTAATCTCCTTAACTAATAAGGAGATAATTCCTTAATTACAATCCTCCTACTCCACGCAAACTCCTGCAGTCCGGCTTACCAGGTGCCCACCTTCCCCTGACCAGGCGCCCGCTTACTCCTCTCGCCAGTGTCTGATCCTTTCTGCCTTCATCAGGCGTCCGCCTGGTCCTTCACAGGCGTCCGCTCGGTCTTGACTCCTCTCCTCCGCGGTTTTGACCTTCACCTTGGTTTTGACTCCAATCCCAACAATCTCCCACCTGGAGACATAAACCACCATTGTGACATGCTCCTATCATACTCCCACCAGAGAATGATCCACCAAATATTTTTGCACTTCCATTGTAACACCAAGCTCCTCCTTAATGATGATAAGCCTCCACGCTCATCCACCATGAGCCTCCACGCCCTGTTGTGGAATTGACCCTCTAACACCCAAGCAATATCCCAAGCAAATAATAGCACCACAAACAAGCACAAGAAATAAAGCAGAGAAAAGACACAAGAAATTGTTTACCCAGTTCGTCAATATGTTTGACTACGTTTGGGGGCACTACCAAGCTAGGATCTTGCACTATAATATGTTAAATTTGAGTTACAATGAGTATGGGGGTGGAACATTTCTTATATATGCACCCTAGAATAAGACCTAAACCTAAACATAAGAGAAATCCCGAAAAAACTGCTATTCCTGAATTCAGTTCGCGGCACCCGAGCGCCCGTCTCCTTATGTCCGAGCGCCTGCTTACTTGCCTCCTCCAGAATCCGGACCTTCTGATCAAAACCGAGCGCCCGCCTGGTTGAGCTTCAGGCGCCCGCCTGGAATCCTGGCAGATTTTCTTCTCTTTGTTTTTTTGATGATCTCTACTCTAACAATCTCCCACCTAGATATCAACTGTGTATATTATCCCCGTAACCGTCTTCAACTCATCCTTGGTGTCTTCCTAGTGCTCACCTCGATCATGGTAGTGCCTTCCTCCTCTCCTATTCTCCAAGCCCAATTAAAGCTATGCATAGCTTCAACTTTTCAAGGTTTACCACCTTGGTCAACATGTCAGTCGGGTTCTCCGATCCCAAAATCTTCTCCAGCCTTAAGATCTTCCTCTCCAAGAGATGCCTGATGTAATGAAACCTCAGCTCGATGTGCTTCGTCCTAGAATGAAACGCCGGATTCCTTGCTAGATGAATTGCACTCTGACTGTCAATGTAGAGAGCATTACCACTTCGCGTCTTCCCAAGTTCACCCAAGAAGTTCTGCAACCATACCATCTCTTTACTTGCCTCTGTCACTGCCACATATTCTACTTTTGCAGTCGAAACCTCAGCTCGGTGTGCTTCGTCCTAGAATGAAACGCCGGATTCCTTAATAGATGAATTGCACTCTGACTGTCAATGTAGAGAGCATTACCACTTCGCGTCTTCCCAAGTTCACCCAATAAGTTCTGCGACCATACCATCTCTTTACTTGCCTATGTCACTGCCACATATTCTGCTTCTGCAGTCGACTGAGCCACGATCTTTTGCAACTTATAAGCCCAGGAGATAGCCGTACCACCCAATGTAAAAACATAACCCGTAGTACTTCTCCTCTTATCAAGATCACTTGATGGCAAATCCGCATAGACATAACCCACTAACATGACATCCTTGCTTGAGAAATATAGAGCCTTACCAGCAGTACCTTTTAAGTAACGAATGATCCATTTAACCGCTTCCCAATGTTGCTTCCCTAGATTGCCCATGTACCGGCTGACTACTCCCACCGCATGTGCAATGTCTGGCCTTGTACACACCATTGCATACATTAGACTCCCCACTGCTAAAGCATATGGAGTCCTTTCCATCTTGTCACGCTCCTCCTTGCCCTTAGGTGAGTCCTTCTTGGATAGCTTGAAGTGCATACCCAATGGTGTCCCTGTTGGCTTCGCCTTTTCCATGCAAAACCTTGCCAAGACTTTCTCAACGTATTCTGCTTGTGAAAGAACCAACTTACCCGACTCCCTATCCCGGTCAATCCGCATGCCTAAGATTTTTCTAGCCTCCCCCAAATCCTTCATCTCAAACCATTCTGACAACTGAGCCTTCAATCAGTTTACCTCTCTACTGCTAGAGCCCGCTATTAGCATATCATCCACATATAACAGCAAGATTATGTACCCGTTGTCCGTGTTCTTGAAGTAGCAACAATGATCCGCCTCACATCTGATAAAATCAATATCATGCATGAATCCATCGAACTTTTTGTACCACTGCCTAGGAGCTTGTTTAAGGCCATACAAGCTCTTAGTCAATCTGCAAACCAGTTCCTCGCTACCCTTAGACAAGTAACCTTCTGGTTGTACCATGTAAATTTCTTCCTCCAAATCCCCATGAAGAAAGGTCGTCTTTACATCCATCTATTCCAGCAGCAAATTATCTGCCACTACTATACCCAGAACCATTCTGATAGTGGTCATCTTCACAACAGGAGTGAATACTTCGGTGTAGTCAATACCGTATTTTTGCTGAAACCCTTTTACAACTAACCTTGCCTTATAACGTTTACTGCCGTTTGCTTCCTCCTTGATTCTGTAAACCCACTTGTTATGCAATGCCTTCTTCCCCTTTGGTAGTTTAATCAACTCCCAAGTTTTTTTTGGCCTTTAATGAGTCCATCTCATCATCCATCGCAGCTTTCCACTTATCACAAAGTGCACTACGAACAACCTCCGCATAACATTCTGGCTCACCACTATCTGTCAGCAACAAATAGTAATTTGAAGGAGTATACCTGTCAGGTGATCCACGCAATCTGCTGGATCTACGCAGCGGAATATCCGGTTCTGGAGTATGCGGTTCATCTTCAGTGACCCCCTGACCTTGGTCATCATGAACTATCCTGCTCCCACCCGAGTTTGGAATATCTACCTCAATAAATTCTGGTTCCGAACTAACCCCTTCAGATGCCCCCTTTCTGTCCTTGTACAATACCTGTTCATTAAATACAACATCTCGACTATGAATAACCTTATGATTTTGGTCATCCCAAAACTTATACCCGAAGTCATCCCCGCCATAACCAATGAACGTACATTTTACAGATTTAGCATCTAATTTAGTTCTATCAACAGAGTCTATATGAACATATGAAACGCAGCCAAATATGCGAAGAAAGAACAGATTTACCTGCTTGCCACTCCATGCTTCCTCTGGAATTTCATTCCCCAATGGTATCGATGGTCCCCAATTGATCAAGAAAGCTACCGTGTCAACTGCATATGCCCAGAATGTCTTCGGAAGCCCACACTTCAACCTCATACTTCTAGCCCGCTCGTTCAATGTCCTGTTCATACTTTTTGCAACCCCATTATGTTGTGGTGTGCCATTTTGTAAGGATCCCATCCTCGGGGCGAAACAAGCAAAGTTCGCTCGAGGACAAAATGCCAAACACGGGAACCGGTCAAATTTAACGGAGTCGCCACATTTTGTTAATTTTAAACCCAACAAAATGACAAAGGTTTGAGTTCAAAGGTTCGGAGGTCAGGTTACAACTTGGGAGGAGTTTTTACGTCCTCTCAAGTTGCCTCGGACAAAGCCGAGTCTCCCTAAGTTAGTTAAAATGTGCATATGTGTGTGTGTGTATTTAACGGAAAAAATTATGTTATTGATTTTATTTGAGAAGCTCGGTTGAAAAGGGGGCCTTGAGTGATAAGATAAAGGTCAGAGGGCAAAACAGACAATTTTGCCCTCCTACCTACAGTAGCCGTACGGCTAGAGGAGGCGATCCTGGGGTTTTACAGTTTGCTCATGAACAGTCCAGTTTAGAACAGAAACAGGGTATTATGTCTGAAGCTGGACAAACTGTTTGTGATCCCAGTTTGCAAGAAATCATTTTACAAGTTTTATAACATCATTCCTATGCTAAATGGTCATCACTAGGTCCCCAAAGACAAGTATTTAGGTGTGATCATGAGCAATCATAGGAGAAAATCAAGAAAGTTGATAAGTGTTCCCTTTGGACCAAAATTGGTCATTTGGTGAATAAAGATTGGAACTTTATCACCAAGATGACATTTTATGACTTAAAATCCTTCCAAGAGTCAAAATAACACATAAAGATTGAATCTTTATGACCCAAAAGTGGGATTTTGAGGCTAAACCAAAGAGGAAAGTGATGGACACTAAGGTTTCATCATCCTCATGATTATCATGGCCAAACAAGCATACCATTTACATGAATAAGGAATATAAATGACAATCAACAAGTCTATGAGTGTCTAGGTTTAGAACCTCTTCCATACAAAGTATGGAGGGCACCTTGGAACTTCTCATAGCTTGGACAAGATGATAATATAATAGATAGATATATATAGTGATTGATAATGGACAAGTCTTGCAAGAAACACAAGGTGCTTGAAATGGACAAGTCTTTGCATGAATGAATAGTAAATACATGTATAACCAAAATATAAGAAAGAAAATAGGAGTAAGATGAAGAGAAAGGAGGGGGAGGTGGCTTTACCTATGATGGTTAAGGCCAATCTTCATTTCTTCTCTCCTTTTTTGTATGTGATCACTCTCACTCTTTCTCTGTGGCAATTCCAGCAGAGTGACCTCTCTAATGTGTTTTTTCTCCCCCCCCCTGAAATGATCAGTAAGGGGTTCTATTTATAGGGACTGAGGGTGCCCAAACCAGCCGTACGGCTAGGCCCCTCTAGTCCCCAAAGCATCCGTACGGCTCAGCCTGGCGAGCTTCCGGATTTTTCCAATTTTATACCAGGGTAGTCCTGGAATTTATAGCTTATCCTAGGGAGATCCTGGCCTATCAGCTTATCCCTGAAACGGTGCTAACGCTACCTCTAAGATAGGTCGGTTTCAGATTGGGGTACTTACAGAGCCCCTCGGCAACGTCGCTTCGAAGGAGCGGGGTTGTCGATAAAAATAAGCATCCCAATCTGACGGGACGACGGCTTTAACCGATTTTGGTTGCATAGCTGGACCTAGTGGTATAGGATTCCTACGTATCCCGTTTGTGGGGAATCAAGCCTAACATAGTTCGGGGGTACGCGGGGTTACTAAGGTCCGCAAGGAGGCATGACTCTAGGGGTCACAGGCGAGACATGGTCAACTTGGCTCTATGGGAGAGGGTTGACTTGCTGGGGATATGGTCAACTTGACTCTATAGGAGAGGGTTGACTTACAGGGAACATGGTCAACTTGGCTCTATCGGAGAGGGTTGGCTTACATGGAACATGGTCAACTTGGCTCTATGGAAGAGGGTTGACTAAATGGTTGGAATTACGAAGGATGGCCAGGACATGGTCAACTTGGCTCTATGGGAGAGGGTTGACTTACCGTGACATGGACAAGGAAGCGTGACTATAGGCGAGGCAGAGGCGGGACATGGTCAACTTGGCTCTATGGGAGAGGGTTGACTAAATGGTTGGACTTACGAAGGACGGCCAGGACATGGCCAACTTGGCTCTATGGGAGAAGGTTGACAAAATGGTTGGACTTACGAAGGACGACCAGCACATGGTCAACTTGGCTCTATGGGAGAGGGTTGACTTACCATGACATGGACAAGGAAGCGTGACTCTAGGCGAGGCAGAGGCAGGACATGGTCAACACTAACTACGAGAAGGTTGGCTTACAAGGATGGACATTACGGGGCTTATGTTAGGGACGGCCTAATTTTTTATCTTTGCAAGGGTCACTCGGGGGATTTAAACTTTATCTCACAAGGGATCACTCAAGGGACCTAGACTTGTCTCAAAAGGGGTCACTCAAAGGACCTAAATCTTTTCTCACATGGGGTCACTCAAGGGACCTAGACTTGTCTCAAATGGGGTCACTCAAAGGACCTAAATCTTTTCTCACATGGGGTCACTCTAGGGACCTAGGCTTCATCTCACAGGGGCTTGATTCTCATTTGGTCAACCTAAAGGGTTTGTCAACTTTTTCATCATTCCATCTTTTGGTCAAAATCGGGGTTTTGGTCAACTCTGACTACGAGATGGTTGACTAAAAGGAGGGTCTTACGTCCACTCGGACTGTCGGGTCAAAACATTCGAGTCAACTCCACCTTTGGGGAGTTTAACAAGGCAAACTGGTCTTGCATCCTACTAAGGACTGCCGGGATAAAGGCTCTAGCCTATAATGACTATTCTGAGTCAAGGTTTGGTCAACTCCATCTTTGGGGAGTTTGACGGAAAAACTGGTCTTACGTCTCACTAGTGGACGGCCGGGATAAAGGCTCTAGCCTATAATGACTATTCTGAGTCATAGCTTGACCGGGGTCAACTCCATCTTTGGGGAGATTGACGGGAAAGCTGGTCTTACGTCCCTCTAAGGACTGCCGGGATAAAGGCTCTAGCCTATAATGACTATTCTGAGTCATAGGTTTGGCGTGGGTCAACTCTACACTACGAGGTGGTTGACACATTTTCTTGTCACCGGGGAGAGCCTAGGGGTGACCTTTAAGGCACATTGTGGACAAAAAGTCCAAAAAATCGCTTTGAGGGGAAATCAAAAGCATTTTGCTTGAAACATTGTTTTTAACAAATGACGCCACATGGGCAAATCGGGAATACTTATTTCCAAACGCAAATCTTTTAACGAAGCATGTTAATCAAAATTTTGATTTTAACTTAACCATGAGGTTTGTTATGCATAAAAGTCCTTTGGATTTGGCCCATTCGTTGAGAAGTCACCGGTGGTAGGATATTGGCTTGTCGCTGTCGTGGGGATAGGCCCAATGTCATCTTTGTTGCTGCTGTCATCGATGGGGGCATAGCCCCGTGCTTTTGTCGGTGTTGGTGGCGGCGTAGCCCCAATGTCATTGTATGTGTCGGGGTAGCCCCATGTCCTTCTTGTCGTTGATGTCGGGGTAGCCCCATGTCCTTGTCGGCGTCGGTGGCGGCGTAGACCCAATATCGTCTTTTGACCTTTGAAGTGAGGTTAGGAACCCATCCCTTTTTTCATGACGCACCCTTTCTTTTGCCTAGGCCGCCCTTACGGGTTTTCAGCCTAGCGGGCTACTTTTTTGCGTCTTTTCCTTTTCCCTTTTTATGAGTGATCCGGCCGACTCGATAGAACGGGGACTTTAAAGTTTTTTTTTTTTTTTTGGAGGAGACATGCAAGGGCCTTTATTTAGGCGGGAGAGAGTCCCTTTATTTTGGTGAACAATGTATTGTCATGGAACGGGAGGAAGCCCTTGCTCGACAGAATACAAGTGTTTAGCTCTTTCCTAAGATGTAGAGAGAAGAAGACTTATTGAGACATTTGAAACTTGCCCTAGTTAATACCATCAAATGATTGCTGGAATGGACCATGTTTATTATTAAGTCAAGATTATAACAAGCAATTAGCCTTAACATGTATAAATGTTGTGATCAATTAAGATTAAGATTCGATCAATGGCAAGATCAAAAGGTGTTTATGGGGAGATTGGTCATCATTTGGGAAATTGGTCATTGATGGGACCAAGGGAAGAGAACCGGGTCATTTTGGGAGGATCGAGGTTTGATGGATTCATTTCATGCTGTGACCGGACCCGAAGGTTGCCTACGTTCCCCTCATTTTGAGGAGCTCAGGTCGCCGTAGTTCGGCCGTGGGGCCTTCTTTTGCTGAGGTTGGTGTCCTTTCGAAGGATGTTGTTGCTTTGCTGATGTAGATCGCTTTTCTTTGCGGTGAACTCCTCGGGATGTTCTTTGAGGTGGACTTTTGCAGTGAACTTAGTGAGCTTTTGAGGTAAACTTCCTCTTTGCCAATATTCATTTGCTTTCCTTTTTTCCATTATCCATTTCTTTCTCTCTTATCTTTTTTTTTTTTTTTTTTTTTAGAGAGAAAGGAAACATTAGCCCCAACTTGCTATCTTGGACCTTGGCTCATTTGTAGCCCCTTGGTGGAATTCTGCCACTTCTTACTTTGACTTTTGAAGATCTGGGAAGTCCTTTGCTTGGTTGCGCACGCGCGATCGTGGTTGAATCTTGGTGGTTGAGCAACAACATCCTCGCCTTTTCATTGTTTCGGGATGCCTTTGATACGCATCAAGGATTTGTATAGGAAAGGTGTATCGGGTTGTGTATCGGGGTAATGTATGAGGGAAGATTTGCCATTGATGGTTTCTTTATGCCAATTGATCACAACATTTATTCATATCAAGATTAATTGTTTGCATTTGTCACTTTTCATTTGTGTTAGGTCCATTCATCATTAATGAGTCGTTATTGACTAGTATGCTTAGAAGTCAATTCGTCATTTTGGGGACGTAGCAATCAATTGATAATAACAAGCAAAGCAATTTCAAGAGTAAACATATATTGCAAATAATGTCTCAAGTCTAGAGAGAAGAGAAGGAAAATGACTCTTTTATTTAGATAACTTTGTACATACATGTCCAAGTGCGGAACTCTGTAAAAATAAAAAGACACGGTCCAGAATGGACTCCTTTTTTTTTTTTTTTTCTCTAGAACCTACGAGGCTGGAAGACTCACATTTTTTTATTTTTTTATTTTAAGGATGGGTCCCATGAAGCACGATGATCCATTTTATTCCACAGTTGTTGGAGGGGTTATCGGCGGCATATTCCATGTCTTCCACGGGGAACTCGGGTTCCATGTTGTCGGGAAAGATGTCGCGAGGCCTCCACTTTGCTTGGCGTTGCAATTGCCAGGGTCGTCTACTCATGAGGGCGAGTTGGGAGCTTGCCTGTTGGCCAAGCCTTTTGGTGATTCCCTTTCCAAAGTGCATAACCTTCGTGTATGGAACTTGACGAGGGCACAGTCTTTCATTTGGTGTAGCCACTCTCAGGCTCCTGAATCTCGGGCCTCTTCTTGTGGACAGTGTCCCAATTGTTTGGTCTTCCCGCTCATGTGTATGGTTGTCTCGGACGCCAATTCGGATGTGGGCTCCTTGGATGATGTTTCCGGGTGTAAGTACCCCAATCTGAAACCGACCTATCTTAGAGGTAGCCTTAGCACCGTTTCAGGGATAAGCTGATAGGCCAGGACCTCCCTAGGATAAACTATAAATTCCAGGACTACTCTGGTATAAAATTGGAAAAATCCAGAAGCTCGCCAGGCTGAGCCGTACGGATGCTTTGGGGACTAGAGGGGCCTAGCCGTACGGCTGGTTTGGGCGCCCTCAGTCCCTATAAATAGAACCCCTTGTTGATCATTTCAGGAGGGGAGAAAAACACATTAGAGAGGTCACTCTGCTGGAATTGCCACAGAGAAAGAGTGAGAGTGATCACATACAAAAAAGGAGAGAAGAAAGGAAGATTGGCCTTAACCATCATAGGTAAAGCCACCTCCTCCCTCCTTTCTCTTCATCTTACTCCTATTTTCTTTCTTATATTTTGGTTATACATGTATTTACTATTCATTCATGCAAAGACTTGTCCATTTCAAGCACCTTTTGTTTCTTGTAAGACTTGTCCATTATCAAGCACTATATATATCTATCTATTATATTATCATCTTGTCCAAACTATGAGAAGTTCCAAGGTGCCCTCCATACTTTGTATGGAAGAGGTTCTAAACCTAGACACTCATAGACTTTTTGATTGTCATTTATATTCCTTATTCATGTAAATGGTATGCTTGTTTGGCCATGATAATCATGAGGATGATGAAACCTTAGTGTCCATCACTTTCCTCTTTGGTTTAGCCTCAAAATCCCACTTTTGGGTCATAAAGATTCAATATTTATGTGTTATTTTGACTCTTGGAAGGATTTTAAGTCATAAAATGTCATCTTGGTGATAAAGTTCCAATCTTTATTCACCAAATGACCAATTTTGGTCCAAAGGGAACACTTATCAACTTTGTTGATTTTCTCCTATGATTGTTCATGATCACACCCAAATACTTGTCTTTGGGGACCTAGTGATGATCATTTAGCATAGGAATGATGTTATAAAACTTGTAAAATGATTTCTTGCAAACTGGGATCACAAACAGTTTGTCCAGCTTCAGACAGAATACCCTGTTTCTGTTCTGAACTGGACTGTTCATGAGCAAACTGTAAAACCCCAGGATCGCCTCTTCTAGCCGTACGGCTACTTTAGGTAGGAGGGCAAAATTGTCTGTTTTGCCCTCTGACCTTTATCTTATCACTCAAGGCCCCCTTTTCAGCCGAGCTTCTCAAATAAAATCAATAACAGAATTTTTTCCGTTAAATACACACACACACATATGCACATTTTAACTAACTTAGGGAGACTCGGCTTTGCCCGAGGCAACTTGAGAGGACGTAAAAACTCCTCCCAAGTTGTAACCTGACCTCCGAACCTTTGAACTCAAACCTTTGTCATTTTGTTGGGTTTAAAATTAACAAAATGTGGCGACTCCGTTAAATTTGACCGGTTCCCGTGTTTGGCATTTTGTCCTCGTGCGAACCTCACGTGTTTCGCCCCCCCCCCCCCGAGGACGGGATCCTTACAGTGGCGACTCCGCTGGGGAGTAGAGTGCTTTCGGACTTCTTTCTAGAAGGTTCGGGGGCATTCTTGTGTGGGTCAAACTCCCGTTCCCGTTAGTTGACTTCTTCCATATTTGTGTGTGTTTGTTGTTTCTGTTTGAACTGTTTTGAGTACATACGCTCTGGAAACACAATAAACTGGGGCTTGATGATCAGAAGTTGGAGAAACTGAGAAAAATCTTCGCCCTCTTGCTTTAGCCGTATGGCTACTTTGGGTAGGGACCAGAATGTAGCCAATTAACAGTTTGGTGCAGGGCTGCAACATTCTGGGTGCCCCCTCTGCTTCTGCTTGTCCAGGTTCCAAATTTACAGTCTTACTTGTGCACATTACCTTCATTCTTTTGGCCAAAACTTGGTTTTAAAAGGTAATAAAACTTGGTTATGCATGATCTTTTGTCAATAAAATGGTTTCCAAAACCTCTTCATGCATAACCCTTTTTTGTAAGGGTTTTCTTGAGTCTCCTCGTTGTGCACAAAGTGCTTTGTATAAAAGGGTTTCAATGTAAAATATTTCTTTTGCAAAAGTTTGATTCAAAATTCCTTCTTGTGCACAACTTGGTACATGTACAAGTTTTGGTCTTTGTTTGCTTATATTCTTTGATTTGTTGTGTATAGATTGCTCAATTCATGCTTGTTCATACTTGTTCATATCTTGCTTATGCGATGCTCATGATATCGAAAAACGAATTGAAAATCTCTCTATTTACTCAAAAAAAAAAGGAGCATAGAATAACTCCACACTACGCGCACTTGACCGTGCACGTTCCAAATACCCTTTAAACCCGGGGTGGATGCCACGATGCAGCTCGTTGGGCGCTCTTGTTCCCTTCGATGCGCGCACGGGTCCATCCCACCTTCCCTTCCGAACCGAGTCAACCACACTTGTCCGTGACACACAAATACCGTGACTATGGTTGGTTTTTGGTCTAGCTCACGTCACCAGATCCTCGATACGTGCTCAAAGCTAATTGTGGCCAAATTAATGCCCGAGTTGTGACTCCTTGATGAAATGCAAGCGTGGCCTAACCAGCCTCCAACTCGTGTGTTAGTGACGACCGCAATTAGCAAAGGCCATGTACTAAGGATAGGGTGACACTGTATCGTTAAGCCCTAATGAACGAGTTATTTTAATCATCCTTAAGCCCATGGTCAAGGATCGAGACGCCTCATTCAAAATGAGGTCATGTCGGAATGTCGGTGTAGCCTTCGGAGAAAAGTCTCGATTCCGACTGGGGCTTAACCATGATTAGGATGACCCGCATATTGGGAACCTTATGATGCACTAGACCCTAGGTTCACTTCTTTTGATTGGTGGAAGCCACGTGCCCTATAGGACCCTCGCCCGGGATAGTCCGTCCTTGGGAGCGTGCAATACAGGTGAAAAACGAGGGGTCTATAGGCGTAGTGATGGCCTCCACTGATCCAGGGTTATAGATTAGTTGCGAAAAAGAAGAGCGATCTTTTCCAACCAGTTAGGAATCAATCAGTTTTAAGTAAACGTGAACATAATTAATCGATAATAATAAACTTTCATGTTGCATGAGCCTAAAGCCTGTCTGCCCCTAAACACCGACCCGAGTCCATACCTGAGTCTGAAATAAACCTCCTTCTCCGCAGCGCATAAAAAGTGGGTCAGAGTTCCGGGTCATCGCCTGATTAGTGCAGAGTCGGACAGTTCATCGACAGCTTCATTGAGGTTTTTCCAAATGACTAGCCCGGCAGGAAGTAGTAGTGGGGGTGACAATGCCACAGATCCGAACGGTCTTAGCAGGGAAGAATTGGTACAGGCTTTAGAGGCCGCCAGGGCCCGGGAAGAGAATGACAGAAAACGCCTCGAGGATGTGCAGAACAGGGTTACGGAGATCATGAGACAGAAAGGGATAGCCGTTGTGTTTGAAAATGACGGAGGCTTTGTGGAAATCACTGACGAGGAGGGAATTGAGAATGTGCCGCCTCAAGGGTACAGTCGGGTCCCGACCCCTCAAACTTACCCAAATGTGGGGACCTCACGTCCCGCATCCCAAACCGCCACTCATCAAAATGTGCCCATCACTCATGTTCCCCTTATCCTACCGGGTGTCGTTTCCATGTACCCACCGGGGTTCAATCTATATGACACGGTCCCAAACAGTCAAGCACCCTTGGCCCCAGCTACTGCCGGCTTGCCACCTCCGGCCCTGCCAACCATCTCTAGAGAAGTGCCTTACCCACTCTACTACCCGATGGCCCAAACATCCAAAACTACCCCACCATATATCCCAACAAGCAACCTGGCGCCAGGGTATGTCTACACCCACTTGCCACCTACAAATCCTCCTCCGATAGTTCCCTCCACCACTTCACCTCCCAACGCAGTACCATTGACAAGTAAAATCATGGGATCCGTTAACTCCAACCCCCATGTAGACCCTCAAGTGGGATGGATAGTTGAGAAGCTGAAACAAATGGAGGAAAGGTTCGAGGGAATGAACGAGAGGAAGTTCACCTCGGGAGTCACGGACCCCGATAAGGTCGTCCCCCTCCATCATAGGTTCAAAATGCCGGAAATTGACAAATTTGACGGGACCGCCTGTCCCCAGACTCACCTCAATGCCTACACCTTGGCAATGAGGGCGAAGGGTTGCACCGTGCAGCAAATGGCTGATCACTTTCAGTTGTCCTTAAGGGGAAATGCACTCAAATGGTTCTTCAACTTAAAGGATGAGTCTCGAACCACATGGGACCGGATTAAGGAAGCATTCCTCACCAAGTACCATTCTAACTTGGAGTGGGAAACCAATCGCACCGATTTGCAGAGCACACTGCAAAAGACCGAAGATCCGATCAGTGAATTTTACAAAAGATGGAACTACAAATTGGGAGAAATTTCCAATCCTCCCACCGAGGATGAACAGTTGGATATATTTCAGTCATGCTTGAAACCCCAACTGCGAGCTTTGATCAGCCATCACTTCTACCCCAATCTCCGGGCCATGGTAACCGCAGGATCCAAATTTGAGAAGGCTCTCAATGAACAGTCTCCGACCCAAAATAGCGGAAACTCCTATAGGTACCGCTCTCCGACAACCGGTAAAGGGAAAGAAACCCTGGGAACAGTTAACAGCATCCAAGAAGGAAGCTCAAGGCAAGCCTCTCAAAAGGGTAGGACTGCAGAAAGGCGTCAGTACGTAAGGTTTGAGGATTTCGGAATGCCTATAAGTAAGGTGTTCGAAGAGTTAGTCAAGCAGGGCCTTGTAAAACCTTTGGTCAACTATCAGCCAAGGAATCCCGAGAAACCCTTTGACCAAAACAAAAGATGCGCCTTCCACAATTATCATGGCCACAATACCGATGATTGCGCCATAATAAAACGCATCATCCTCGACCTCATCAACAAAGGAAAACTTGAACACCCCCGTGGCCCGAGCGTGATTAATAACCCTTTCCCCAACAACCAAGGCATTAATATGATCGAGTTCGAGGAGCCTACACCTGTGAACCTTTTGGAATTCAATGTCCCAATGGCTCAGATTGGGGAAGAATGGAAGGAAGCCTTATGGGCATGTGTGCAAGAGGAAGATATGAGATGCCCATCCGACTTTATGATCGCCAATGTGATGAGTGCAAGGGTACCCCACCAAAATTCCGATGAATTGGTCGTAATAACACTCACCGAACATGATTTAACGTTTGAACAATGTATGGAGGAGATGGAAAAGTCCATTAGGAGTACGTTGGACAGCGAAAGCCAAGGCTCGAATGGGGATGACCTTTCCCATGATGATTGTTTCCATATCATTGAGGCATGTAGTTCATCTACGGGCAAGAGGACAATTAAACGAAATGGGTCGGAGGTAGCGCAGATCCCAGAAACGATTGATTATCTCACCCAAATGAAAGAAGCCGTTCGTTCTCTACCTCACAAAGAGCTCCGGATCCTATGTGAAAGTGATGATGACGAAGTATTCTCAAATATGGCTCCTTGTGTTTTCCCCCCGAAATTGGGGAAAGAGGAATTTCCAGCCTTGGAGGATTTCTTAGCTTTGCCACCACTATCTCCGCCACCACCACTGTTTGACGGGTCGGCGTTCCCAGATGATTACTGTTGCATGCTCACCCTGGAAAAACTTCGTGAAACTGTGGGAGCCGGAAAGAGCCAGAACCACCACCCTATCTCCCTAGGGAAAATTTGTGGGTCAACATCCACCCCAAAGCGAATGGTCACGGTAAATGAGTTAAGGAGGGAGGCATGGCCGTACGGTACCCAAAATCCTCCGCCTATCGAAAATGAGATGATAAAAGTCAATGACCCCTTGGAAGTGAGTGTATTAACTCGATCAGGGCAAGGACACAAGCTAACATATCTTTGTGGTCCCTCCTTACTTCCTCCTACCCTCATAAGCTCAAGTTGGAGGAATGCTTGGCCCACACTATGGTACCCACCACAGCTACCCCCGAGGAGGCCGTACAAATGATCGGAAGCGTTCAGTATGGAAATATCATCACATTCACAGATTTGGATTTGCCGAAGTTTGGGGCTAGCCATAACGAGGCCCTTTACATTACGGTACAATGGGACGATCGCCGCCTCCCCCGGGTTCTGGTCGATAACGGCTCCGCCATGAATGTCCTCCCCGCCAAGATGATGGACCTACTTGTCCTTGAGACCACCGACCTAAAGCCTTCCGTGATCACTGTCAAGGCTTATGATTCCACAGCCCGCTCAGTCTTAGGGGTGGCCACTTTGAACCTTTGGTTTGGGAAACAAATAATGCCGACCGACTTCCAAGTGCTCGACATCCCCATAACCTTCACTGCCTTATTGGGACGCTCGTGGCTCCACAAAGTCAACGGGGTCGCCTCCACTCTCCATCAATGTGTGAAATACGTATAAGGGGGTAACTTGACAACTATATATGGGGACAGCGTGACCGCAGAAGGAACCAACACCAATGGGGTTCCTGTGTTAGAAATTAAGCATGAGGGAAGCGGCATGGCTTTGACTGGCTTCACAGAAGTACCACCCAAAACCCACATTTGTTGTGTAGATCTCACACTCACCAAGGATAAGATTCCTCCTGCGATGAGAATGATGCGTCTGATGCGCTACCTCCCGGGGCTCGGACTAGGAAGGAAGCTCCAAGGGACTCACAAGATCGTTGAGATCAAAGAGAAAAACACGCTTCATGGCTTGGGATACAAACCTACCCCCGGAGACCTCAGGATGGATAAGGAAGTGGCTCGGAAGAAAATCCAAGCCAGGGCTCAAGGGACTCCATTTAAAACCCCCAACCTTCGTCCTTATACCTTTGATATGAGCCGTTACTTTGTAAAGGGGGGAGTTCAAGTCGAACCCCCAGAGCCAAGAGAGCCGATGATGACCAATTGGGATAAGTTGCAAGAGGATCTCAAGAGGTTCCGAAGGGTGGTGGAAAACCCCGTGAGGAGGGCATTTCTGGATACGCCCAAGATAAAAGATCCTACTGATACTACTGTCAGCCACGAATACACCTTCAAGGTGGTGCCCGAAATGGTAAAAGAGTTTGAAACCTTGTCTGTGACGGGAGCTAGCAAGGACAGGGGATCTGTCTGGGGACAAAATGGCAAATACAAGTTTGAGGAGGAAGTTCCTAAGGGCGCCGCCGAGGATGCTATGGGCAATGAGTGGAGCGGTGTGGTAATGCAGAGAATGTTCGGAGAAGACATGGTTGTGCCTGGCCTAATTGACTTCGAAAAGGAAATGATTGCCGTGATTGAAGATGGACCTCTTGCAACCTTTGACCCACACACTCTTGCAAAGCCGACGGACATGTCTCTGAAAAATTGGGTAACCTTCTCTGGACCGGTGGCGAGCAAAGAAGAAATGACGGCGAAACTTGGACTGGTCCCTCGTCCCCTCGAGTCAAACGTCATAGGGTCCAATGTAGTTGAGTCTCCCCAATCTCTTGTCTTTGAATTCGAGTCTGTCTCCTCCGAGGGCCTCACGCCCGAGGATTATGAACTTGTAGCCAACGTTGTATTCCCGTTTGCATTGAATGAAATGATAGATCTTTCCGAGTATCCCCTCATTGCCAACTTATTAGATGATAAATTAACTAATAATCTGAAAATGGTTAATAATGAATCACCTAATAATGAAGACGCACTAAACAATCCAAACATTAAACAATCATCAAAGTAGGTTGTTGATCAAGAGGAAAACCGTGCCCAAGCTGCCGAAGAGGTTTTGACTAAGGTGAATTTGGGAACCGAAAATGAGCCAAAGGAGACACAGATTGGGGAATACTTCAAAGGGGCCGAAAGGGAAGCTTTGGTTGAGCTACTCAAAGAGTATGTAGATGTGTTTGCATGGTCTTATAAGGATATGCCAGGGTTGGATGCTTCGATCGTGGAACACAGGATCCCCGTAGACCCCGAGGTGAAACCCGTTAAGCAAAAGCTTCGGCGAATCAAACCAGAATGGTCCCTACAGGTCAAAGAAGAGATCGAAAAGTTGCTTCGGGTCGGATTTATAAGAGTGATAGAATACCCCTCATGGCTCTCCAACATAGTAACGGTCACAAAGGCCAACGGAAAGGTTCGATGCTGCGTCGACTTCAGGGATCTCAACAAAGTGAGTCCCAAAGATGACTTTCCCCTCCCAAGCATCGACATGCTTGTGGATACAACCTCTAGCTTTGAGGTTAAGTCTTTTGTGGATGGCTTCGCCGGGTATAACCAGATTAAGATGGCAGAAGAGGACCAGGAAAAAACTGCCTTCACCACCCCGTGGGGAACCTTTTGCTATACCGTGATGCCTTTCGGGTTGCGAAACGCTGGGGCTACCTACCAAAGAGCTGCGACCGCACTCTTCCACGACATGATCCATAAGGAAATAGAAGTGTATGTTGATGACATGATCGTGCATTCTAAGGGTTCTGACGGGCAACATTTGATAGACTTGAGAAAGTTCTTTGACAGGCTTGGAAGCACTCCATGAGACTTAATCCGGCCAAGTGCACTTTTGGGGTTTCTCGTGGCAAGGTTTTGGGATACATGGTCACCGAACGGGGCATCGAAATTGATCCTCAAAAGGTTAAGGCAATTGTAGAAATGAGGCCGCCTCGCACCCAAACAGAGGTAAAGCCTTCATGGGAAAGTTGCAATACATCAGCCGCTTCATAAACCAACTCACTCCCATTTGTGAGCCCATCTTCAAATTGCTAAGAAAGAATGCCGAGGTCAAATGGAACGGGGAGTGCCAAAAGGCCTTCGACAAGATTAAGGCCTACCTCGTCCAACCGCCAATCTTATGCCCTCCGCATAAGGACAAGCCACTCTTGCTTTATCTAACGGTGACTGATGCGTCGATAGGAGCAATGTTGGCCCAAGAGAAGAAAGATTCAAAGGTGGAAAATGCCATCTACTTTGTGAGCCGTAAGCTACAAGGAAGCGAGCTCAACTACTCCCCAATTGAGAAGACTTGCACAGGATTGGTATGGGTCGTGAGAAAGTTAAAACATTACATGCAGGCTCATCCGATACAACTTATTTCCAAAATAGACCCCATCAAGTGCTTATTGGAAAAGCCATCTTTGTCTATGAGGCTTGCCAAATGGTCCTTCTTCTTAGCCGAATACGATATCAGTTATGTGTCGATAAAGGCAGTCAACGGAAGGGTTTTGGCAGAACACTTGGCTGATTTCCCTAGTAATGAAGAAAGGGGGCCCGAACCAAAATTCCCAGATGAAGGAATCTTTGCCCTCGAGGGAGGAAATAGGTGGCAATTGTTCTTCGACGGAGCTGCCAATAAAAGAGGAAACGGTGTAGGATTGCTCTTGGTGAACCCAAAAGACGAGCACACCCCCATCGCCATCAAATTGAACTTTGATGTCACCAACAATGCCGCAGAATATGAGGCATGCACAGCCGGTTTGGAGGCAGCTCTGGAGTGGAATGTTAAGGAGCTGGAAGTATACGGCGATTCGGCCTTGATTATCAACCAAGTCTCGAACAAATGGAAAACACTGGATCCCGGTTTGCGAAAATATCATGCCTATATGGAAGAGCTCATAGCACAATTCCAAGAGGTCAGCTTCAACTACCTGCCGAGGGACCGGAACCGTTTCGCCGACGCCCTGGCAACTTTGGCTTCATTGGTAGAAATCCCCGAGGGAAAATTGATAAGACCATTCCGGGTCGGGAAAAAGGAAAGCCCAGCATACTGCTTCGAAATCGAAGCAATCCCGGAAGAGGTAAAGGAGCCATGGTACAACCAGATTTACCAATTCCTCAAAGAAGGAGAAGCTTCCTTCATGAAAGAAAAGGGAGAGTATTTGCACGGGATCAAAGCCAAAGGTATGACGGCACTCAAGCGGTTGGCATCCAATTACGTCATCCTGGGGGACATCCTATACAAAAAACGCCATCAGGGCCTCCTCCTTAGATGCATAAGTGGAAAAAGGGCAAAAGAACTCATGCAAGAAGTTCATGGCGGAGTGTGTGGTCCTCATATGAACGCAAGGGCATTAATGCAAACCATTCTGCGGATGGGTTACTTCTGGATCTCAATGGAAATAGATTGCATGCAATTCGTAAGGAGGTGTGATAAATGTCAGCGTTTCTCCAACCTCAACCACCTACCGCCTCATCATCTCTACTGCATGACTACACCATGGCCCTTCTCAACATGGGGCATTGATGTTATCGGGAAAATCTCCCCGTCTGGTAGTAATGGTCACGAGTTCGTTTTAGTAGCCGTGGATTACTTCACAAAGTGGGTAGAGGCTAAGTCATACCGGGTTCTCACCTCCAAGAAGGTGGCGGGATTTATCAAAGAGAATATCATGTGCCGGTACGGAGTCCCGAACGAGGTCATTACCGACAATGGCTCGCACTTCGAGGGTGAATGCGATCGATTATTGGGAGAATTCCGAGTTACTCGTCACAAGTCCTCCCCATACAGACCCCAGACCAATGGCGCGGTAGAAGCCGCCAACAAAACGCTTGAGAGGATCATTAGAAAGATGGCAATACGGGGAAGAGATTGGCCCGAAAAGCTACACCTAGCTTTGTGGGGCTACCGAACTTCGGTCAGAATAGCCACCGGAGAAACTCCTTTTGCTTTGACGTACGGTATGGAAGCCATGCTCCCCGCAGAATTGGAAGTACCGTCACTAAGAATTTTGTTGGAAAATAAGATCCATGAGGTCGATTGGCTTCGAAGCCGACATGATGAGCTGGCCTTGTTGGAGGAACGTCGCCTGAGGGCCATGGAACACATCCGTGCCTACCAAGGAAGAATGGCGCGAGCCTTTGATAAGAAGGTAAAGCCCCGAGAGATTCGGGTAGGAGATTTAGTCCTTAAGGAAAAACCCCCGGGGAGGTCTAATCCCGATGGAAAATGGGAACCCGTGTGGATTGGTCCCTTTGTGGTGCAAGAAGTCTTTTCAGGGGGCGCAATGAGGCTCGCAGACTTGGACGGCAACCCCTTTATGCACCCAGTCAATGGTGCTAAGCTCCGTCGTTACTTTGTTTAAAAAAAAAAAAAAAAAAAAAGGGTGCTAAAAGAATATACCCACCTAGATTGAAAACCCATTCGGACGGTCTAGAGAAAAAAACAGGGTCGCATCCTAAAAATTTGTGGAAGAAATGAACTACGATGACCTGAGCCCCTTAGATTTTCATTTGTAAAAGGGGAACGTAGGCAGCCAATCTTTGGTCCGGTCTGAAAAATAAATAAAAATCAAATTTGGACTTGAGCAAGAGCTCCATGAGAATGCAAATCGGCTTCATAAGTAACCATTTTCATTACAGTTAAAACACTTCTTTGATGAGTTCAAGCACGGTCTACTCTCGACCCAACTAACATGCTTAAGACATAATTAAAATACCTAAGATAAACTAATGTGTCTGCAATGGCAATGGGTGGATACTTGAAAATCACTGTCCTTCGTCCCTCCACTTCTTCTTTTGACTCCTCCGGGTCTTCTCTTTCTTCACCTCAAAGAGGTCAATTCCCCCTTTTGCATGATCAGAGGCTCTTCCAGCATCATCTACGAGCCCGGTCGCCCTCAAAGCCGCATTGGCGGCAGCCCGAGCCCGAAAATCCTCCATTCGTGCCCCGGCCTTAGGCATCGCGGCCATCCTCCTGTCAGCCAAAACTCTATAGTCCTCAACAACATCTCCAGTAATGTTATGGCCACTCGCCACAGCTTCGGTCTCCCTTAGAATCCTTCTAGGACCATAAGTCTCACCAAGAATAGCCACACGCCTCTCCTCAATGAGCCTCTGAGTCTGTCCCATGGTCTGTTCGTACCAGTCCAAGTACACCATGGTCAAAACCATGCTAGCCGCTCTCCCAAGAAGTGCCCGAGCTGGAAAGAGGGAATAAGTCCACGACCGGGACAAAAGTGAGACGGTGGAGGAATCCCACATAGACAGAGATGAAAGCCTCAGGTGCTCCGGGTTGACACCCGACTGTGAATACGTGTGTTTGAATTTGAGAATATTCATAGTAACATTAAAATTATGAGAGTCGCCACGCCGTTTTAGTTATAGCCAAAACATTGAGAAAAAGCATGTTTAATGGGTTCGGGGGTCAAATTACAACAAGAGAAAAATATTGGACGTTATCACTCCTATTGCCCGAATGATCGGTCTTTCTATCATGATGAATGTGTTAGTAGTGTGTTAGTGTTTGAGACCGGATCCGAAGATTGCCTACGTTCCTCTCAATGTGAGAAGCTCAGGACAGCGTAGTTCGAGAAGAATTTAGAATAGGCAGAAGAATCGGGATCATGCATAATGAGGGGGAATTACCTAAAGTTTAGGGTTTAGAAGTAGTTCCTAGATCATCCTCGGGTTGATGAACCCTAGATCATCATCGGCTATGAAATAACATGTAATTATGAAGATCGCCACCCTAAATATGGCATAAATAAGGTTTTAATCTAGAATATGATGAATATGCGAAGAACATATTATGAACATATGAATGTCATGAAGAAAATATGAATAATCATGAATATTATGAAGAACACATGAATAAACATATTAAGAATATGAATATTATGAAGAAAACATGAATAAACATATTAAGAATATGAATATTAAAGATCTACATTAGAAATAATGCAAGAACATGAAAAAAAGTTAGAAAACTTACCTTTGTTGGCAAGAAATAACCTTGGATCTTCTTGGGATTCTTGAGAGTGTTTTTGGAGGCTTGAATGACTTGATTTGGGAGCAAAATCGTCCCTTGAAAGCTCTAACATTCGGATCCCCCTATTATGAGGCAAGGGAGGTCTTTAAATAGGAAACTGATGGAGAGATCTGACGGTCCAGATCATCCGGGGTGGATGTGGCCGCGTGGCCAAGATGGAGGGCGGCGGCGAAAGTGGCCGCGTGGCCATAGTTGCGCGCTGACTTGAAATTCAAGCTAGGGTTTTACTGTTCATACAAGGCAACCCTAAATGTCCATATTTAATGTTTTCTAGAACATTGAGCTATTTTTGGGAATCCGGGACAAGTCTTTGCAAGGTTTCTAATTCCTATAAAGTCCTTGTATATTTGGGAAAGCCCTAATAAACTCATTTTCAGATCGGGTACTAACAGTAGCCCCTCGGCGACGCTTCTTGCAAGGCAATGGAGGGTCGACGATAAAAATAGGAACCGTTCTGAAACATGAGTTTCAAAACAGAGGAAAGATAAGGGAACGGCTGAACCTTGGCAGGCGACCTACGTATCCGCGGGGGAATCAAGCCAACGTAGTTCAAATCTGATGGGGAAATTGAGGATGATTGTCCTCTGATGGGGAGCAACGCTTTCTGCTGGGGAAAATGCACCTGCTGGGGATGAGAGATGACCATGTCGGTCGGGTGGCTGAACCTTTTCAGGTTTCCTACGTATCCTTTGAGGAATCAAGCCGGTCGTACTTCGAAGGGATTAGGGAAAAACGAGCCATCGGACTTCTGCTAGGGATAATAAACCTACGGGCACTATCCTGTATGAAGAACGAACATTCGTTAGGAAATGAAGTCATTTGAAGCAAGAGAGATAATGGGACAATAAAGACTACGTTGTCTAAATAATCCCGAGGTGGAATAATAAACGCAGAGGTAAGCGCAAACAGAAACGCCCGGGTTTCTGCCGATCGCGCTAAAATAATGGATGTTGGATCTTTCGCAAACAGAAACGCCGAGGCTTCTGCCAGTCACGATCGATCTAGGATGCATATGTCATAGAGGCGCCGAAGTCTCTACAACCATACGAATCCTAAGCAAATATTAGGAAGTGCTAAAATAATAGATGTTAGATCTCTCGCAAACAGAAACGCCGAGGCTTCTGCCAATCGCGATCGATCTAGGATGCGTATGTCATAGAGGCGCCGAAGTCTCTACAACCATACGAATCCTAAGCAAATATTAGGAAGTGCTAAAATAATAGATGCTGGATCTCTCGCAAACAGAAACGCCGAGGCTTCTGCCAATCGCGATCGATCTAGGATGCGTATGTCATAGAGGCGCCAAAGCCTCTACAACCATACGAATCCTAAGCAAATAATAGATGCTGGATCTCTCGTAAACAGAAACGCTGAGGCTTCTTCCAATCGCGATCGATCTAGGATGCGTATGTCATAGAGGCGCCGAAGTCTCTACAACCATACGAATCCTAAGCAAATATTAGGAAATGCTAAAATAATAGATGCTGGATCTCTCGCAAACAGAAACGCCGAGGCTTCTGCCAATCGCGATCGATCTAGGATGCATCTGTCATAGAGGCACCGAAGTCTCTACAACCATACGAATCGTAAGCAAATATTTGGAAATGCTAAAATAATAGATGCTGGATCTCTCGCAAACAGAAACGCCGAGGCTTCTGCCAATCGCGATCGATCTAGGATGCGTATGTCATAGAGGCGCCGAAGTCACTACAACCATACGAATCTTAAGCAAATATTAGGAAGTGCTAAAATAATAGATGCTGGATCTCTCGCAAACAGAAACGCCGAGGCTTCTGCCAATCGCGATCGATCTAGGATGCGTATGTCATAGAGGCGCCGAAGTCTCTACAACCATACGAATCCTAAGCAAATATTAGGAAGTGCTAAAATAAAAGATACTGGATCTCTCGCAAACAGAAACGCCGAGGCTTCTGCCAATCGCGATCGATATAGGATGCATATGTCATAGAGGCGCCGAAGTCTCTACAACCATACGAATCCTAAGCAAATAATAGATGCTGGATCTCTCGGAAACAGAAACGCCGAGGATTCTGCCAATCGCGATCGATCTAGGATGCGTATGTCATAGAGGCGCCGAAGTCTCTACAACCATACGAATCCTAAGCAAATATTAGGAAATGCTAAAATAATAGATACTGGATCTCTCGCAAACATAAACGCCGAGGCTTCTGCCAATCGCGATCGATCTAGGATGCGTATGTCATAGAGGCGCCGAAGTCTCTACAACCATACGAATCTTAAGAAAATATTAGGAAGTGCTAAAATAATAGATGCTGGATCTCTCGCAAACAGAAACGCCGAGGCTTCTGCCAATCGCGATCGATCTAGGATGCGTATGTCATAGAGGCGCCGAAGTCTCTACAACCATACGAATCCTAAGCAAATAATAGATACTGGATCTCTCGCAAACAGAAACGCCGAGGCTTCTGCCAATCGCGATCGATCTAGGATGCGTATGTCATAGGGGCGCCGAAGTCTCTACAACCATACGAATCCTAAGTAAATTATAGATGCTGGATCTCTCGCAAGAGAAACGCCGAGGCTTCTGCCAATCGCGATCGATCTAGGATGCGTATGTCATAGAGGCGCCGAAGTCTCTACAACCATACGAATCCTAAGCAAATATT
The DNA here is from genome assembly GCA_026119855.1 of Campanula takesimana. Taxonomy (NCBI): domain Eukaryota; kingdom Viridiplantae; phylum Streptophyta; class Magnoliopsida; order Asterales; family Campanulaceae; genus Campanula; species Campanula takesimana. The sequence goes on along the minus strand of JAOWBW010000792.1, from coordinate 140,964 downwards.
AGGAAATGCTAAAATAATAGATGCTGGATCTCTCGCAAACAGAAACGCCGAGGCTTCTGCCAATCGCGATCGATTTAGGATGCATCTGTCATAGAGGCACCGAAGTTTCTACAACCATACGAATCGTAAGCAAATATTAGGAAATGCTAAAATAATAGATGCTGGATCTCTCGCAAACAGAAACGCCGAGGCTTCTGCCAATCGCGATCGATCTAGGATGCGTATGTCATAGAGGCGCCGAAGTCACTACAACCATACGAATCTTAAGAAAATATTAGGAAGTGCTAAAATAATAGATGCTGGATCTCTCGCAAACAGAAACGCCGAGGCTTCTGCCAATCGCGATCGATCTAGGATGCGTATGTCATAGAGGCGCCGAAGTCTCTACAACCATACGAATCCTAAGCAAATATTAGGAAGTGCTAAAATAATAGATGCTGGATCTCTCGCAAACAGAAACGCCGAGGCTTCTGCCAATCGCGATCGATATAGGATGCATATGTCATAGAGGCGCTGAAGTCTCTACAACCATACGAATCCTAAGCAAATAATAGATGCTGGATCTCTCGGAAACAGAAACGCCGAGGATTCTGCCAATCGCGATCGATCTAGGATGCGTATGTCATAGAGGCGCCGAAGTCTCTACAACCATACGAATCCTAAGCAAATATTAGGAAATGCTAAAATAATAGATACTGGATCTCTCGCAAACATAAACGCCGAGGCTTCTGCCAATCGCGATCGATCTAGGATGCGTATGTCATAGAGGCGCCGAAGTCTCTACAACCATACGAATCTTAAGAAAATATTAGGAAGTGCTAAAATAATAGATGCTGGATCTCTCGAAAACAGAAACGCCGAGGATTCTGCCAATCGCGATCGATCTAGGATGCGTATGTCATAGAGGCGCCGAAGTCTCTACAACCATACGAATCCTAAGCAAATAATAGATACTGGATCTCTCGCAAACAGAAACGCCGAGGCTTCTGCCAATCGCGATCGATCTAGGATGCGTATGTCATAGGGGCGCCGAAGTCTCTACAACCATACGAATCCTAAGTAAATTATAGATGCTGGATCTCTCGCAACAGAAACGCCGAGGCTTCTGCCAATCGCGATCGATCTAGGATGCGTATGTCATAGAGGCGCCGAAGTCTCTACAACCATACGAATCCTAAGCAAATATTCGGTGAAGAATGGAAATTTTAAGAGGCTTCCCGTACCCAAAGATAACGAACATCAGTCAAAATAGCGCTAAGGGCACCTAAAATGAATCAAAGGGGAATGTACTAGGGGTAAAACTGAAATTTTGCATGTGGAGGCAAAGATGATGGATTGTTATGAAGTCGCAAACGGGATGAACTCTCGGGGAGTCATAAAGGTGATAGACTCTCGGGGAGTCACAAGGGTGACGGACTCTCGGGGAGTCACAAAGGTGATAGACTCTCGGGGAGTCACAAGGGACTCTTTGGTGAGTCACAAAGGCAAAGGACCTTTAGGGAAACGCGAAGGAGATGGACTCTCGGGGAGTTGCTAATATGGGGAACATGATTTGGGTTCCGCTTATCCTAATTTAGGAGGGAATGAGGCTACGAGCCATTGAGACCAAGGTGTTAGGTAAGGGACATTTTTCTTGGTTGCCTAGAGGTAGGACCTAAGGCTTTTTAAGGAAAGGGAATAAGGAAGATGGTGATGTCCTCATCTTGAGATAGGGATGCCAAAGATGTCACAGCTTCTTGGGCTTTAGATTATGTCTTGGAGATAATGTGGGTTTCCTAGGCTTACGGGCTAAGGATTGGAGTTCATTTAAGCATGAGGAAAGTATTTTATCCTAGGCTTAGTGCTAGGGCTTGGAAAGGTTGAGGTTTGGGAACTTCCTAGATGTTAGGGTTTCGAACAAGGGTTTGGAAACTGGTGTTTAAGGACCATGACTCTCCTAGGTTTGGGACTAGGGTTTAGGAATTTCCTAGGTCTAGGAGGCTAGGGCTTGGAGTTGTGGTAGGCTCAGAGGTTGCAAAGGCATTGGCTTTTAGACATAAGGCTGGGAGTTGGAAAGGTTGTGACTTCCTAGGCTTGAGACCATGGACCGTTGGGAAGAGGGATTGCTTTTGTGGAAGGTCCACTAAGCTTGATGTTAGGGTTCACCATTTTCCGGGATTGGTGACTATGGCTTGGAAATGTTCGTGGTAACCTAGGCTTTAGGCTAGATTTTAAGGCTAAGGACTGTAAACTTCCTAAACACAATTTTGCTCTCTAATTAGTATTCAAACCTCCAAGAAGATCAAGGTTTATTTCTTGCCAACATAGGTAAGTTTTCTAACTTATTTCTTCACGTTCTTGCATTATTTCTAATGTAGATCTTTAATATTCATGTTCTTGCATGTTTATTCATAGTTTCTTCATATGCTTCGCATGTTCATTCATATGTTCATAATATGTTCTTCGCATGTTCTTCGTGTTCATAGATTAAAACCTTATTTATGCTATATTTAGGGTTGCGATCTTCATGTTAACATGTTATTTCATAGCCAATGATGATCTAGGGTTCATCAACCCAAGGATGATCTAGGAACTACTTCTAAACCCTAATCTTTAGGTAATTCCTCCCTCATTATGCATGATCTCGATTCTTCTGCCTATTCTAATTCTCTACGAACCACGCTGACCTGAGCTTCTCACATTGAGAGGAATGTAGGAAATCTTCGGATCCAGTCTAAATCACTAACACACTACATACACCGCATCATGATAGAAAGACCGATCAATTCGGGCAATAGGAGTGATAACGTCCAATATTCTTCTCTTGTTGTAATTTGACCCCCGAACCCATTAAACATGCTTTTTCTCAATGTTTTGGCTTTAATTTAAACGGCGTGGCGACTCTCATAATTTTAATGTTGCTATGAATATCCCAATATCAAACACACGTATTCACAGTGGCGACTCTGCTGGGGACTGCTTTGAAACTTTTTCAAACTTAGTGGGTCTAACTTTCATCACTACATGATGCTTGCCATGTTTACACATGCACACACACATGCCATGCCATGTTTACACATGCACACTTGCCATGTTTACACATGCACACACCTGCCATGTTTACACATACACACACCTGCCATGTTTACACATGTACACACCTGCCATGTTTACACATGCACACACCTGCCATGTTTACACATGCACACTTGCCATGTTTTCACGTGCCCCCTACAGTTAAGCCATGTTTACACATGCACCCGCGCACTCCGCCATGTTAATACTTCTACCTTGTACCTTGTACCTTGTACCATGTACCCTTGTTATCTTCGCTTTAGTATTAGGGTCAAACAAAACTCTGCTATGCTCCCTTGTACATTATTCTCTCTCTCTCTCTCTCTCTCTCTCTCTCTCTCTCTCTCTCATGCATTGCATTTGCATCATCCTAACATTAAAAACTTCTCTCTTTTCTCCCTAAAAAAGAATTAGTTTTTACCACACACTACCACTAGTCCGTGTCAGCACTGCACGCCGTGTCAGCACTGCACAGGTCCCCATTACCCGGAGTATTCGATGTGCAGGAATTTGTGCGCTACTGCCGCCCTCTTTTCGAGTCACTCGTCTACTCCACTCACCGTGTTCGTTCTGCGAGCAGTGGGAACCTTTTACCTTACCCGTGTCAACCCACACATAAAGATTAGGACACTTCTTGGACCAACCATTTAGGATGTAAATAAATGCAAAACTTTTCGTTAAATAAAATGTGCATTGCATCTAGGCGACCTCCAAGGTCCATCGCTCACCCCTTGGGCCATCTATCAAAATTCCTCATCTTGGCCTATCTAGGTTACCTACCCACCATTGCGATCCATTTGAGTCTACCCTTCATCTCGACCCGCTCTGGTCAAAATCCCACCATCCTTTGGCCTCTTAGGACAACTTGATCTACCTTTGACCTCCTAGGTCAACCTTCGACCGCCTAGGTCAACCTTCCCAACCTTTGACCTCCTAGGTCAACCTCATCCACCTTTGACCTCTTAGGTTAACCCTTGACCGCCTAGGTCAACCTCATCCGCCTTTGACCTCTTAGGTCAACCCTTGACCGCCTAGGTCAACTTTATCCGCCTCCGACCTCTTAGGTCAACCCTTGACCTCCTAGGTCAACCTTATCACCTCCGACCTCTTAGGTCAACCCTTGACCACCTCCGATCCCTTAGGTCAACCTTATCACCTTTGACCCCCTAGGTCAAACTTATCTACCTTCGACCTCTTAGGTCAACCCTTGACCTCCTAGGACAACCTTATCACATTTAACCCCCTAGGTAAATTTATCATCTTTGACCTCTTAGGTCTACCCTTGACCCCCTAGGTCAACCTCATCCTCCTTCGACCTCTTAGGTCAACCTTTGACCCCCTAGGTCAACTTAATCATCTTTGACCTCTTAGGTCAACCTTTGACCCCCTAGGTCAACCTCATCCTCCTAGGTCAAACTTATCACCTTTGACCTCTTAGGTCAACCTTTGACCCCCTCGGTCAACATTATCACCCGTGGACCTCTTAAGTCAACCTTTGACCTCCTAGGTCAACCCAATCACCTTCGACCTCTTAGGTCAACCCTTGACCTCCTAAGTCAACCTTATCACCTTTGACCCCCTAGGTCAACTTTATCAACCTCCGACCTCTTAGGTCAACCCTTGACCACCTAGGTCAACCTTATCACCCTCGACCTCTTAGGTCACCCATCGATCTCTTAGGTCAACCCTTGACCGCCTAGGTCAACTTGATCCACCTCCGACCTCTTTGGTCAACCTTTGACCCCCTAGGTCAACTTAATCACCTTCGACCTCTGAGGTCAAACTTGGACTCCTAGGTCAACCTTATCCGTTTTCGACCTCTTAGGTCAATCTTTGATTCCATAGGTGAACCTAATTACCTTTGGTCCTAACCCGCTTAGGTCAAACCGTCATCTTGACCCACCTAGGTCATTATTTGACCCACCGTCGTCCAGACCAACCTAGGTCAACCCGTTTAGGTCCACACACCATCCTTGACCCATTTAGGTCAACTTGTCCGTCTTAGGTTAAAACTACCCCTTCACCTTTGACCCGTCAAGGTCACCCCGTGACCCGCTTAGGTCGACTTACCTATCTCGGATCCATCTAGGTCAATCTCTAACCTTCCTTAGTCTACCAACCTGAATAAGTCAACCTTAGACCCGCTTAGGTCAAACCATGTCCATCCCGCTTATATCATCCCATAGGCAAACCGCTACAACCCGCTATCTTGATTCATTCACCATATAGGTCAATCCAACCCTTCTCATTTAGGTCGACCTATCCTTTACCCATCTAGGTCAACCCACCATTATCGTCGCATCCTAGATTGAACCACTTCTTGTCTCAAACCTTAGGTCAAACCTTAGGTCAAATTTAGGTCAAACCTTAGGTCAAACCATACCCTACTCAATCAAAACCAACTCCTATAGGTCTTCCTCACCCATGCTTGACCAAGGACCGAGTCATCTCCCTCTCTTTGACCCCTATGGTCATCTCTCACCTCTTTTTAAAAGTCTAACTTGATTCGAACTACGGCGACCTGAGCCTCTTATTGTGTGGGACCTCTCCCCCATGATAAGGGGAACGTAGGCAACTTCGGCCCGGTCAAACTTTCAATTTTTTACCAAAATGCATTTCAAAAATGTGGAGACCGACTCTTTTCCAAATGTGATTTTATAACGATGCCTTGTCATTAATTATGAGCCTAACCTCATTGAAAATGATTAATGTGCCAATATTGTCGCTGCCATAGGTCACCTGCATGTCATCAAAGTACTTCGAGATGGCCCTCGCCTGCGTGGCCGAACGACTCAACGCCCAAGAGAAGAGGCACAAAGAAGATTTGAAGATGATCATTGACATGAGAAATAGACGTCATGCCAAAGAATTGCACTTGGCGTTAGAAGCCCAAGAGAAGCGCCATAGGACGGAGTTGGCCAAAGCACTTGAGGAACAAGAGACTCTTCATTCAAAGGAGAGACAAAGCATCGCCGAGAAGCTCAAAGGACTAGCCACGATAATCCAAGGTGGAATTTGGGATCAACGACAAGAGATCTCCGATCATGCTAGCAGAAATCTCTCATCAATTCACTTTAGATCACCTCAACGCACTAAAGACGATATAGCCGTAATTAAGGAGGACTCCCACAGTGTCACCAAAGGAAGCAATGCAAAGAGGCCACGTCCTGACAACTCAAGCCAATGTCGCCACGCGCCTAAGGAATGTGGTTAGATATCAGAATGAGAAAATTGGAGCTACCTCCTTTAAATAAAAAAAAAAAAAAAAAAAAAAAAGAAGGATCATTCAGTCTTCGTAGGTTCTAGAGTGTCCTTAGTCGAAAGTCCACCTTGGACGATTTTTGTTTCTTTAGTAAAAGTCCACCCCGGACTAGTCAGTTTAAATCTTTTAGTTCCAATAAAAGAGTCTTTATTTCTTTTCTCTCTAGACTTGAGACATAATCTTGCATAAATCAATTCTATGAAAATTGTCTTATTCACCATTTTCGCTTGATTGCTATATCTTTATATGATGAATTAATCTTAATCTTACTCATTAATGACGACTCATTAAAAGGTAAATGGACCCACAAACCATTCACACAACTAAGTAAACGATTAATCTCAAAATAACAAATGCTTCGATCAATTGGGATGAACGAATCACTTTCTCTTCTCTCTAACATTCTACCCACATACACTCTCTCTATACACTCACCCCTTGTACACACTTCATGTACACTCTCTATATACACCTTCTCCCATACACTATCCTCATACGCCTCTCATCCCACCATTAGACCCCTTTTTATAAGGTCGTGACAAAGAAATGGACTGCGGTTGCTCATCATCAAATAGACATCCATGCTGCCACAATTTAAAAGGGTTGGTTTGTTCCCTTCATGAGTACTACATGCCGTTACACTGGGGCTGTCCGTATTCCATCGCAAATGTAAGACAAGTGAACGAAGTCATTCATGCCATTAATTGGTGCACGTGATAATACAATGGAGCTCTACCGGTGAAAATCAAGGGACTAGGATGCCCGCCGCCAGCAAAAGGCCGCTTGAAATATTAGGAAGCTACCTCGCAATCGAGAGAGGCGAAAGCAAACTAGGGGCTTGTCTTGCCCAATGTTTCATGTACAAATTTAAAAAAAATATATATATATGGCTCGCTAGGTTGAAACCCAAAAGGGCGACCTAGGCAAAAGTTAGAGCATTGCACAAAAAGAAGCCCGCTAGGTTGAAAACCCGAAAGGGCGGCCTAGGCAAAAAAAGGGTGTGCACAAAGAGATAAAATAAAAAAGAAAAAAGAAAAATAGAAGGGGCTACCACCATGGAAAAGTAAAAGTCCCATTTTCTTTTCACCTCAAATGTTCTATTTTCCTTTCTTTCCTCAAAGTAGATAAACGGCAGCAACCCATGACAACTACGATGGAGCAATCCACTGCAACAACTACAAAGGAGTAATCTACCGCAATGAGCTACAAAGAACAACTCACCTCAAACGAACCTCACACCCCTAAACTCAAAACCCGACACCATCGTCAAGCGGGTCATCCCCGAACTACGCGGACCTGAGCTTCTCACCTTGAGGAGAACGTAGGCAACCTTAGGGTCCGGTCCAAAATATACACAACCCACCTCGTAGCCAATTTTCCTTCTCTTCTCTCTTGCCCCATATTTCTACTCCTTACTTCTTCACTCACAACTGATCAAAACATTTATTATTTCGAGACTACTTGTCTAAAACATAATCATAAGATGCATAACTAATCAACGAGGTCCATTCTCGAGCAATCAAATAAGAATCTTGAATAAAACAATTTTCAAATGTCTCGACAAGTCTTCTGTTCTACAATCTAGGAAAGAGCTAAACACTTCCTTTCTGTCAAGCAGGGGCTTCCTTCCTTTTATATACACTCAATTGTCCAAAGAGTCAAAATGCGAGTACTATCTCTCTCTCCCTCTCACTATCACCAAAATGCCCCCGCATGTTTAAACAATTATTTTTCCTTTTTTTAGTCGAGTGAATGATTTTCAAAAAAAACAAAAAAAAAAAAAAAGATGACTCAAAAGAGATGCCCGCTAGATTGAAAACCCGAAAGGGCGGTCTAGGCAGAAAAAAGGGTGCGTCTTAAAGGAGGTAGGATACCCCGCTCTACACCCTTATCGAACTGGGGCTTCCCCAACAGAATGGGTCGACTATGTGTTTTCTCGGAGAATACCGAGGTCCCAACAAGAATATACTTAGAAGAAGGGCATCCCTCATCATCAAGCTTGACATAGAGTTTCTCAAAGGAGGGAGGGTACCCGCTCACTAAATTAGATAATCCCCAACAGAATGGGTCTACTATGTGGTTTCCCAGAGAATACCGAGGCGTCAACAAGGATACACTTAGAAGAAGGGCACCCCTCATCGTCAAACTCGGCACGCGACGACCTATTTGGATCGATTAGAATCATAATTAATTATAAGGCATCTGTATAAGATTATAACACTTTCATAATGTTTTCTCCTCCCCGACACTTTGTTTATAAACCCGCATTCTCGGTCTCCACAAAATTGTAAAAACATCTTCGGTCCGTCTGGGACCCATCTATGTGATTCCCAGAGTTGACTCTGTCCTTTACCCTATCTCCTACACTTTAGGGAACCTTTAGGACTAAACCCTCAACTCTCTAGGTCCCAAGCCTACCCAGTCAGTCTTACCTAGGTTACGCCATAACTCCTTAGGTCCCGAACCTACCCGGTGAGTCTTACCTAGATTACATCATAACCCCTTAGTTCGACCTTCCGCAAGTTTGTAGCATGACCCCTTAGGCCTTAAACCGGTTCTACCCAGACCTTCAAACCTTAAACCGGTTGGCCAAAGCCAAGCCCTTAGGATGAACCATTAGGTCCCGAACCTACCGGTCCCAAGCCTACCCGATCTCCTAGATCTCAAACCTACCAACACATACTCGTCCTTACCCTATCTAGGCCATAGCTCTCTTATCATCCTAGGTCCAGCCTCTTAGATCTACCCAGTCTAACCTGTTGAACGATCCCTTAGATCCCAAGTCCATGCAAGGCCGCCAAACACCTACCTTATAGGTCTCTAGCATATCCGATTCACACCTCAGGTCTCAACTCCTAAACCCTTTAGATCACAAAACTGTCTACCCTCTAAGTCTATAACCTTAGAGCTCGTCCCTTAGAACTCTTTAGTTCCCAAGCCTACTTGGTCCAACCAAAACAATGCCATCTACGCCTACCGTCATACCCAAACTATGGCCCTACCACTCTTAAACCTAATGTTGCTCCTTAGCTTCAAAAGACTTCCTAGTCTGACCTTCAACCCCTTAGGTCTCTAACCTACTTAATCCGAACCGAGTCCAAACCTCGCCACCTACAAGGTCCACCCTTGAACTCCATGGATCTCAAACCTTTCTTCCCCACGAGTCCAAACCTCAAACGTGCTCGAACGCATAGGACCTCCCGCGTACCGTGATATTCCATAAAGATATCAAAACCCGTCCAGTCAAAAATCGTACGCTTAACACCTTTGGTCCCATACCAAACCCACCTTCGCAATCGCCGAACGAGCTTGGTCACGCGCAATGACCTCTGAGACAAACTTAGGACCTAAGCATACCCAATCCAACTTAGGTACCTATTGTACTCAAGCAAAGTCTTGGACACTCAATCCCTTTACCTAAAGCGCCAACATGGTCATATATCCAAAACCATTTCCCGCACCTATGGTTCGCACCTAGCCTAAACTTTCAAACACTCTAGGATCCAAGCCCGACATGCGTATTAGGTACTAGGATCATCCAATCCCAATCCATTGCTCCTTGGCCGACCTTAAGCCTGCTTGGTCCTAACCCATAACGCGGTTTCTCTAGGACAAAAGACTTACCCGCTTGAAAGCCTTATGTCCCAACGCTACCCTGCCTAGCCTTCGATCTCCTAAATCTCACGCCTACCATTCCATTAGTCCCCGGTCTCCTTAACACATGTCTGAGTCTTACCCTAGCTAAACCCTAGCACTCTAGCCTAGGTCTAACCTATCGAGCCTATCCAGCCATGAGGTATCAAGCTCACCTACCCCAAACCGCAACACTCTTAGACCTCAAACTTGCTCGGTCTAAACCAAGACAAACCTTCAAATGATGTCGGTCTCCAAACCCTAGCCTTAAGCCTAAGTAGTCACATTCTCTCCAAAACCTAGCCTCAAGCCTAGGTAGTCACCTTCTATTCAAATCCTAGCCTTAAACCTAGGTAATCGCATTACCTCTAAACCCTAGTCCCAAACCTAGATAATTGCCTTCTCTCTAAACCCTAGCCTCAAGCCTAGGTAGTCACCTTCTATCCGAAGCCTAGCCTCTAGCCTAGGAAGTCACATGCGCTCCGAACCCTAGCCTCAAGCCTAAGTAATCACATCCTCTACAAACCATAGCCTCAAGCCTAGGTAATCACATCTTCCCAAACCCTAGCCTCAAGCCTAGGTAGTCACGTTCCCTCCAAACCCTAGCCTCAACCCTAGTTAGTCGCATTCTCTCCAAACCCTAGCCCCAAGCCTAGGTAATTACATCCTTCCAAACCCTAGCCTAAAGCCTAGAAAGTTACATCCTTCTTAAACCCTAGCCTCGATCATAGGTAGCCACATCCTTCATAAACCCTACCCTCGAGCCTAGGTAGTCACATTCCCTCCAAACTCTAGCCTCAAGCCTAGGTAGTCGATATTCTTTCCAAACCCTAGCCTCAAACCTAGGAAGTCGCGTTCTCCCCAAACCCTAGCCTCAAGCCTAGGAAACCGCAACATCCTCTTTAACCCTAGCCCAAGTTCTAGGGAATTTCCAAAGCCCCGGATGCAACAACATTTCCAAATTCCCGAAACCCTAGTCTCGAAACCTAGGAAATTTACAATCTTAATCCCCCGTCTTATTGAACCCTAACCCAAAACCTAGGATACAATGCCCTGTCCAAAACTTAATCAACCCTAGCCTCAGGCCTAGGAAGCCGCATTCTCTCTAAACCCTAGACTCGAGCCTAGGTAGTCGCATTCGCTCTAAACCCTATCCTCGAGCCTAGGTAGTCGCATCCGCTCTAAACCCTATCCTCGAGCCTAGGTAGTCGCATTCGCTCCAAACCCTAGCCTCAAGCCTAGGTAGTCGCACTCTTTCTAAACCCTAGCCGCAGGGCCTAGGAGACTATATCCTCACTAAACTCTATCATCGAGCCTAGGATTCAACATTCCCTTCAAACCCTAGTCCTAGACCTAGGAAATTCCTTCACCTTAGTCTCAAAATATAGGAAGTTTACAGTCCTTAGCCTTAAAACCTAGCCTAAAGCCTAGGTTACCACGAAACCTAGCCTAAAGCCTAGGTTACCACGAACATTTCCAAGCCATAGTCACCAATCCCGGAAATGGTGAACCCTAACATCAAGCTTAGTGGACCTTCCACAAAAGCAATCCCTCTTCCCAACGGTCCATGGTCTCAAGCCTAGGAAGTCACAACCTTTCCAAACTCCCAGCCTTATGTCTAAAAGCCAACGCCTTTGCAACCTCTGAGCCTACCACAACAACGAGCCCTAGCCTCCTAGACCTAGGAAATTCCTAAACCCTAGTCCCAAACCTAGGAGAGTCATGGTCCTTACAACCATACGAATCCAAAGCAAATAATAGATGCTGGATCTCTCGCAAACAGAAACACCGAGGCTTCTACCAATCGCGATCGATCTAGGATGCGTATGTCATAGAGGCGCCGAAGTCTCTACAACTATACGAATCCTAAGCAAATAATAGATGCTGGATCTCTCGCAAACAGAAACGCCGAGGCTTTCGGCCAATCGCGATCGATCTAGGATGCGTATGTCATAGAGGCGCCGAAGTCTCTACAACCATACGAATCCTAAGAAAATATTCTGTGAAGAATGGAAATTTTAAGAGGCTTCCCGTACCCAAAGATAACGAACATCAGTCAAAATAGCGCTAAGGGCACCTAAAATGAATCAAAGGGGAATGTACTAGGGGTAAAACTGAAATTTTGCATGTGGAGGCAAAGATGATGGATTGTTATGAAGTCGCAAATGGGATGAACTCGCGGGGAGTCACAAAGGTGATAGACTCTCGGGGAGTCACAAGGGTGACGGACTCTCGGGGAGTCACAAAGGTGATAGACTCTCGGGGAGTCACAAGGGACTCTTTGGTGAGTCACAAGGGCAAAGGACCTTTAGGGAAACGCGTAGGAGATGGACTCTCGGGGAGTTGCTAATATGGGGAACATGATTTGGGTTCCGCTTATCCTAATTTAGGAGGGAATGAGGCTACGAGCCATTGAGACCAAGGTGTTAGGTAAGGGACATTTTTCTTGGTTGCCTAGAGGTAGGACCTAAGGCTTTTTAAGGAAAGGGAATAAGGAAGATGGTGATCTCCTCATCTTGAGATAGGGATGCCAAAGATGTCACGGCTTCTTGGGCTTTAGATTATGTCTTGGAGATAATGTGGGTTTCCTGGCTTACGGGCTAGGGATTGGAGTTCATTTAAGCATGAGGAAAGTATTTTATCCTAGGCTTAGTGCTAGGGCTTGGAAAGGTTGAGGTTTGGGAACTTCCTAGATGTTAGGGTTTCAAACAAGGGTTTGGAAACTGGTGTTTAAGGACCATGACTCTCCTAGGTTTGGGACTAGGGTTTAGGAATTTCCTAGGTCTAGGAGGCTAGGGCTTGGAGTTGTGGTAGGCTCAGAGGTTGCAAAGGCATTGTCTTTTAGACATAAGGATGAGAGTTGGAAAGGTTGTGACTTCCTAGGCTTGAGACCATGGACCGTTGGGAAGAGGGATTGCTTTTGTGGAAGGTCCACTAAGCTTGATGTTAGGGTTCACCATTTTCAGGGATTGCTGACTATGGCTTGGAAATGTTCGTGGTAACCTAGGCTTTAGGCTAGATTTTAAGGCTAAGGACTGTAAACTTCCTATATTTTGAGACTAAGGTGAAGGAATTTCCTAGGTCTAGGACTAGGGTTTGAAGGGAATGTTGAATCCTAGGCTCGATGATAGAGTTTAGTGAGGATATAGTCTCCTAGGCCCTGTGGCTAGGGTTTAGAAAGAGTGCGACTACCTAGGCTTGAGGCTAGGGTTTGGAGCGAATGCGAGCACCTAGGCTCGAGGCTAGGGTTTAGAGCGAATGCGACTACCTAGGCTCGAGGCTACGGTTTAGAGAGAATGCGGCTTCCTAGGCCTGAGGCTAGGGTTGATTAAGTTTTGGACAGGGCATTGTATCCTAGGTTTTGGGTTAGGGTTCAGTAAGACGGGGATTAAGATTGTAAATTTCCGAGGTTTCGAGACTAGGGTTTCGGGAATTTGGAAATGATGTTGCATGCGGGGCTTTGGAAATTCCCTAGAACTTGGGCTAGGGTTAAAGAGGATGTTGCGGTTTCCTAGGCTTAAGGATATGTGACTACCTAGGCTTGAGGCTAGGGTTTGGAGGGAATGTGACTACTAGGCTCGAGGGTAGGGTTTAGGAAGGATGTGGCTACCTAGGATCGAGGCTAGGGTTTAAGAAGGATGTAACTTCCTAGGATTTAGGCTAGGGTTTGGAAGGATGTAATTACCTAGGCTTGGGGCTAGGGTTTGGAGAGAATGCGACTACCTAGGCTTGAGGCTAGGGTTTGGAGGAACGTGACTACCTAGGCTTTAGGCTAGGGTTTGGGAAGATGTGATTACCTAGGCTTGAGGCTAGGGTTCGGAGCGCATGTGACTTCCTAGGCTAGAGGCTAGGGTTTGTAGAGGATGTGGCCACCTAGGCTTGAGGCTAGGGTTGAGAGAATGTGATTACCTAGGTTTAAGGCTAGGCTTCGGATAGAAGGTGACTACCTAGGCTTGAGTCTAGGGTTTAGAGAGAAGGCGATTACCTAGGTTTAGGACTAGGGTTTAGAGGGAATGCGATTACCTAGGTTTAAGGCTAGGCTTTGAATAGAAGGTGACTACCTAGGCTTGAGGCTAGGGTTTGGAGAGAATGTGACTACTTAGGCTTAAGGCTAGGGTTTGGAGACCGAAAGCATTTGAAGGTTTGTCTTGGTTTAGACCGAGCAAGTTTGAGGTCTAAGAGTGTTGCGGTTTGGGGCAGGTGAGCTTGATACCTCATGGCTGGATAGGCTCGATAGGTTAGACCTAGGCTAGAGTGCTAGGGTTTAGCTAGAGTAAGACACAGATGGGTGCTAAGGAGATCGGGTCCTAATGGAACGGTAGGTGTGAGATCTAGGAGATCGAAGGCTAGACAGGGTAGCCTTGGGACATAAGTTCTCGAAGCGGGTAAGTCTTTTGTCCTAAAGGGTCGCGCTATGGATCAAGACCAAGCAGGCTTGAGGTCGGGCCAAAGAGCGATGGATTGGGATTGGATGATCCTAGTACCTAATGGGTTAAGGGTTTAAAGCGGTCATGTCGGGTTTAGGCCCTAAGGTGTTCTAGGTGTGAGCCACGTGCGAGAAATGGGTCTGGATATGTGACCATGTTGGCGCTTCAGGTAAAGGGATTGAGTGTCCAAGACTTTGCTCGAGTACAATAGGTACCTAAGTTGGATTGGGTATGCTTAGGACTTAATTTTGTCTTTGAGGTCTGTTAGTACCCGACCTGAAAATGAGTTTATTAGGACTTTTCCAAAAGTACAAGGACTTTATAGGAATTAGAAACCTTGCAAAGACTTGTCCCGGATTCCCGAAATATCTCATTTATGACAAAATCTATCAAAATAGGTAATAAATGGTTTCCTTAAAACCATGCAGAAACCCTAGCTTAAGGATCAAGTCAGCCTGCGGAATTGGCCACGCAGCCAACCTTGCTGCGCGTTGATCTTGGCCACGCGGCCACTCTTGTAGCCGGGCTTCAATCATGGCCAGGCGGCCACCTTTGTCCCAGATGATCTGGACCGTCAGATCTTCCCCTCAGTTTACTATATAAACCAATCCCATGCTATTGGTTTAGGGTCCGATTTTGAGAGTTCTAAAGTCTGAATTTGAGAGTTCTTAAACACAATTTTGCTCTCTAATTAGCATTAAAACCTCCAAGAAGATCAAGGTTTATTTCTTGCCAACATAGGTAATTTTTCTAACTTATTTCTTCACGTTCTTGCATTATTTCTAATGTAGATCTTTTATATTCATGTTCTTGCATGTTTATTCATAGTTTCTTCATATGCTTCGCATGTTCATTCATATGTTCATATATGTCTTCGCATGTTCTTCGTGTTCATAGATTAAAACCTTATTTATGTTATATTTAGGGTTGCGATCTTCATGTTAACATGTTATTTCATAGCCAATGATGATCTAGGGTTCATCAACCCAAGGATGATCTAGGAACTACTTCTAAACCCTAATCTTTAGGTAATTCCTCCCTCATTATGCACGATCCCGATTCTTCTGCCTATTCTAATTCTCTGCGAACTACGCTGACCTGAGCTTCTCACATTGAGAGGAACGTAGGCAATCTTCGGATCCGGTCTAAATCACTAACACACTACATACACCGCATCATGATAGAAAGACCGATCAATTCGGGCAATAGGAGTGATAACGTCCAATATTCTTCTCTTGTTGTAATTTGACCCCCGAACCCATTAAACATGTTTTTTCTCAATGTTTTGGCTTTAATTAAAACGGCGTGGCGACTCTCATAATTTTAATGTTGCTATGAATATCCCAATATCAAACACACGTATTCACAAGGTCATGCGTGTGACTAAGCTCGTTTGGCAATTGCGAAGGTGGGTTTGGTATGGGACCAAAGGTGTTAAGCACACGATTTTTGACTGGACGGTGTTAGTACCCGACTTGAAAATGAGTTTATTAGGACTTTCCCAAAAATACAAGGACTTTATAGGAATTAGAAACCTTGCAAAGACTTGTCCCGGATTCCCAAAAATAGCTCAATGTTCTAGAAAACATTAAATATGGACATTTAGGGTTGCCTTGTATGAACAGTAAAACCCTAGCTTGAATTTCAAGTCAGCGCGCAACGATGGCGCCGCCGCCCTCAATATTGGCCACGCGGCCACATCCGCCCCAGATGATCTAGACCATCAGATCTTCCCCTCAGTTTACTATATAAACCAATCTCATGCTATTGGTTTAGGGGGATCCGAATTTGAGAGTTCTTAAACACAATTTTGCTCTCTAATTAGCATTCAAACCTCCAAGAAGATCAAGGTTTATTTCTTGCCAACATAGGTAAGTTTTCTAACTTATTTCTTCACGTTCTTGCATTATTTCTAATGTAGATCTTTAATATTCATGTTCTTGCATGTTTATTCATAGTTTCTTCATGAGCTTTGCATGTTCATATATGTTCTTTGCATGTTCTTCGTGTTCATAGATTAAAACCTTATTTATGCTATATTTAGGGTTGCGATCTTCATAATTACATGTTATTTCATAGCCAATGATGATCGAGGGTTCATCAACCCGAGGATGATCTAGGAAGTACTTCTAAACCCTAATCTTTAGGTAATTCCCCCCTCATTATGCATGATCCCGATTCTTCTGCCTATTCTAAATTCTCTGCGAACTACGCTGACCTGAGCTTCTCACATTGAGAGGAACGTAGGCAATCTTCGGATCCGGTCCTCAATCACTAACACACTACATACACCGCATCATGATAGAAAGACCGATCAATTCGGGCAATAGGAGTGATAACGTTCAATATTCTTCTCTTGTTGTAATTTGGACCCCCGAACCCATTAACATGCTTTTCTCAATGTTTTGGCTATAATTAAAACGGCGTGGCGACTCTCATATTTTAATGTTACTATGAATATTCCCAAATTCAAACACACGTATTCACAGTGGCGATTCCGCTGGGGACTGCTTTGAAACTTTTTCAAACTTAGTGGGTCTAACTTTCGTTTACATCATGATGCTTGCCATGTTTACACATGCACACACTTGCCAGTTTACACATGCACACACTTACCATGTTTACACATGCACACACTTGCCATGTTTACACGTGCACCTCACACACACTTGCCATGTTTACACATGCACACACTTGCCATGTTTACACATGCACACACCTGCCACGTTTACGCATGCACACACCTGCCATGTTTACACATGCACACTTGCCATGTTTACACATGCACACACCTGCCATGTTTACACATGCACACACCCGCCATGTTACACATGCACACACCCGCCATTTTACACATGCACACACCTGCCATGTTTACACATGCACACTTGCCATGTTTTCACGTGCCCCCTACAGTTAAGCCATGTTTACACATGCACCCGCGCACTCCGCTATGTTAATACTCGTACCTTGTACCTTTGTACCATGTACCTTTGTTATTCTCGCCTTAGTATTAGGGTCAAACAAAACTCTGCTATGCTCCCTTGTACATTATTTTCTTTCTCATGCATTGCATTGGCATCATCCTAACATTAAAAACTTCTCTCTTTTTCTCCCTAAAAAAAGAATTAGTTTTTACCACACATTACCACTAGTCCGTGTCAGCACTGCACAGGTCCCCATTACCCGGAGTATTCGATGTGCAGGAATTTGTGCGCTACTGCCGCCCTCTTTTCGAGTCACTCGTCTACTCCACTCACCGTGTACGTTCCGCGAGCGGTGGGAACCTTTTACCTAACCCGTGTCAACCCACACATAGAGATTAGGACACTCCTCGGACCACCCATTTAGGATGTAAAAAAATGCAAAAACTTTTCGCAAAATAAAATGTGCATTGCATCTAGGCGACCTCTAAGGTCCATCGCTCATCCGTTAGGCCATCATTGCGATCCATTTGGGTCTACCCTTCACCTTCGACCACCTAGGTCAACCTTCTCAACCTTTGACCGCCTAGGTCAACCTTCTCAACCTTTGACCGCCTAGGTCAACCTTCTCAACCTTTGACCCTCAACCTTTGACCCCCTAGGTCAACCTTATCAACCTTTGACCGCCTAGGTCAACCTTAGGTCAACCTTTGACCTCCTAGGTCAACCTTTGACCGCCTAGGTCAACCTTCTCAACCCTTGACCCCATAGGTCATTCTCATCCGCCTTTGACCCCTTAGGTCAACCTCATCCACCTTTGACCTCTTAGGTCAACCCTTGACAGCCTAGGTCAACCTCATCAGCTTTTGACCTTTTAGGTTAACCCTTCACCGCCTAGGTCAACCTCATCCACCTTTGACCTCTTAGGTTTACCCTTGACCGCCTAGGTCAACCTCGTCCGCCTTTGACCTTTAGGTCTACCCTTGACCGCCTAGGTCAACTTTATCCGCCTTTGACCTCTTAGGTCTACCCTTGACCTCCTGGGTCAACCTTATCACCCTCGGCCTCTTAGGTCACCCCTCGACCTCGTAGGTCAACCCTTGACCGCCTAGGTCAACTTTATCCGCCTCCGACCTCTTAGGTCAACCCTTGACCTCCTAGGTCAACCTTACCTACATTTGACCTCCTAGGTCAACCTTTGACCACCTAGGTCAACCTTCCCAACCTTTGACCTCCAAGGTCAACCTTATCTACCTTTGACCTCTTAAGCCAACCTTTGACCCCCTAGGTCAACCTTTGACCCCCTAGGTCAACCTTTGACCCCCTAGGTCAACCTTACCACCCTTTGACCTCTTAGGCCAAACCTTTGACCCCCTAGGTCAATCTTATCCGTTTAAGTCAACCTTTGACCCCCTAGGTCAACCTTACCTACCTTTGACCTCCTAGGTCAACCTTTGACCACCTAGGTCAACCTTCCCAACCTTTGACCTCCAAGGTCAACCTTATCTACCTTTGACCTCTTAAGCCAACCTTTGACCCCCTAGGTCAACCTTTGACCCCCTAGGTCAACCTTTGACCTCCTAGGTCAACCTTACCACCCTTTGACCTCTTAGGCCAAACCTTTGACCCCCTAGGTCAATCTTATCCGTTTAAGTCAACCTTTGACCCCCTAGGTCAACCTACCCACCTTTGACCTCTTAGGTCTACCCTTGACCTCCTAGGTCAACCTTATCACCTTCGACCTCTTAGGTCACCCCTCGACCTCTTAGGTCAACCTTTGACCCCTTAGGTCAACCTCATCCGCCTTTGACCTCGTAGGTCAACCTTTGACCCCATAGGTCATTCTCATCTGCCTTTGACCCCATAGGTCAAACCTTGGACCCCTTAGGTCAACTTTATCACCCCTCGATCTCTTAGGTCAACCTTTGACCACTTTGGTCAACCTTATCCACCTTTGACCTTTGAGGTCAATCTTTGACTCCCTAAGTCAACCCAATCACCTTTTGACTTCTTAAGTCAACCTTTGACCCCTAGGTCAACCTTATCCGCTATTGACCTCTTAGGTCAATCTTTGATTCCATAGGTGAACCCAATTACCTTTGGTCCTAACCCCCTTAGGTCGAACCGTCATCTTGACCCACCTAGGTCATTAATTGACCCACCGTCGTCCAGACCAACCTAGGTCAACCCGTTTAGGTCCAACTTGTCCGTCTTAGGTTAAAACTACCCCTTCACCTTTGACCCGTTAAGGTCAACCGTGACCCGCTTAGGTCGACTTACCTATCTTGGATCCATCTAGGTCAATCTCCAACCTTCCTTAGTCCACCAACCCGAATAGGTCAACCTTAGACCCGCTTGGGTCAAACCATGTCTATCCCGCTCAGATCATCCCATAGGCGAACCGATACAACCCGCTATCTTGATTCATTCACCATATAGGTCAATCCAACCCTTCTCATTTAGGTCGACCTATCCTTTACCCATCTAGGTCAACCCACCATTATTGTCGCATCCTAGCTTGAACCATTTCTTGTCTCAAACATTAGGTCAAACCTTAGGTCAAATTTAGGTCAAACCTTAAGTCAAACCATACCCGATTCCTATAAGTCTTCCTCACCCATGCTTGACTACAGACCGAGTCATCTCCCTCTTTTTGACCCCTATGGTCATCTCTCACCTCTTTTTAAAAGTCTAACTTGATTCGAACTACGGAGACCTGAGCCTCTTATTGTGTGGGACCACTCTCTCATGGTAAGGGGAACGTAGGCAACTTCGGCCCGGTCAAACTTTCAATTTTTTACCAAAATGCATTTCAAAAATGTGGAGACCGACTCTTTTCCAAAAAATGATTTTTATAACGATGCCTTATCATTAAATACGAATCTAATTCTTTCATGACATAGAGTTCAGCATCATGTCGGCTGCAAGGAACATCGAAGTTGCAACTGAAGCTGCTACCCAAGATCCCGAGACAATCCTCTACACCGGTACTGCTCTCAGTAAGCAAGCATCCCACTTCGAAGCCATCCTCGATGAACAAGCAATCCACTTTAAGGCCATTCTCAACGAGCAAGCAACACACTTTCAGAAGGAGATGCATAAGACCCTAAGAGATATCGAGAGGCGCCATTTGTCTGACATTCGTGGCGTTTATGATTACCTCAGTCGAGTTCTCCCTCTTGCTCAATGTCAACACCCGTACGCTCCTCAAATGTACGGGCCGCCACAGACTGTCCCCGTCAGGATGCCTCCTATGACTACTCATCAACAAGGGGTGCCGGTACCTAAATCACCCTCAAAGACAGTTCGTGAAAGGAAGGACGAGCGCGAATTCGACGACTTAGGTATGTCGTTAGCCAAACTCTTCAAAAGTCTAGTTCAAGCCGGCAAGTTGTCTCCTTTGATCGACTATGAACCAAGTAGGGTGAAGCAATGCTTGGATCCCTCCAAACACTGCCAATACCACCAGTACATTGGGCATGATACCGAAGATTGCGTCCAATTGAGGAGAAAGATTCAAAGCCTCATTGACAGCGGAGCCATCACCCGCCAACGGAATACATGGGCATGGGCAAAAGAGGAAATTGGGGCTACCTCCTTTAAATAAAAAAAAAAAAAAAAAAAAAAAAGGATCATTCAGTCTTCGTATGGTTCTAGAGTGTCCTTAGTCAAAAGTCCACCTTGGACGATTTTTGTTTCTTTAGTAAAAGTCCACCCCGGACTAGTCAGTTTAAATCTTTTAGTTCCAATAAAAGAGTCTTTATTTCTTTTCTCTCTAGACTTGAGACATAATCTTGCATAAATCAATTACATGAAAATTGTCTTATTCACCATTTTAACTTGATTGCTATATCTTTATATGATGAATTAATCTTATTCTTTCTCATTAATGACGACTCATTAAAAGGTAAATGGACACACAAACCATTCACATAACTAAGTAAACGATTAATCTCAAAATAACAAATGCTTTGATCAATTGGGATGAACGAATCACTTTCTCTTCTCTCTACATTCTACCCCCATACACTCTCTCTATACACTCGCCCCTTGTACACATTTCATGTACACTCTCTATATACACCTTCTCCCATACACTATCCTCATACGCCTCTCATCCCACCATTAGACCCCTTTTTATAAGGTCGTGACAAAGAAATGGACTGCGGTTGCTCATCATCAAATAGACATCCATGCTGCCACAATTTAAAGGGTTGGTTTGTTCCCTTCATGAGTACTACATGCCGTTACACTGGGGCTGTCCGTATTCCATCACAAATGTAAGACAAGTGCACGAAGTCATTCATGCCATTAATTGGTGCACGTGATAATCCAATGGAGCTCTACCGATGAAAATCAAAGGGCTAGGATGCCCGCCGCCAGCAAAAGGCCGCTTGAACTATAAGGAAGCTACCTCGCAATCGAGAGAGGCGAAAGCAAACTAGGGGCTTGTCTTGCCAATGTTTCATGTACAAAAAAAAAATATGGCTCGCTAGGTTGAAACCCAAAAGGGCGACCTAGGCAAAAGTTAGAGCATTGCACAAAAAGAAGCCCGCTAGGTTGAAAACCCGAAAGGGCGGCCTAGGCAAAAAAAAGGGTGTGCACAAAGAGATAAAATAAAAAAGAAAAAGAAAAATAGAAGGGCTATCACCATGGAAAAGTAAAAGTCCCATTTTCTTTTCACCTCAAATGTTCTATTTTCCTTTCTTTCCTTACAAAGTAGATAAACGGCAGCAACCCATGACAACTACGATGGAGCAATCCACTGCAACAACTACAAAGGAGTAATCCACCGCAATGAGCTACAAAGAACAACTCACCTCAAACGAACCTCACACCCCTAAACTCAAAACCCAACTTCATCGTCAACCGGGCAACCACTCAAAGCCAAACATAACCTACCTTGGGCCAACTTTCTTTCTTTTCTTTCCTCCCACACATACCCACTGAAACCCGACACCATCGTCAAGCGGGTCATCCCCGAACTACGCGGACCTGAGCTTCTCACATTGAGGAGAACGTAGGCAACCTTAGGGTCCGGTCAAAATATACACAACCCACCTCGTAGCCAATTTTCCTTCTCTTCTCTCTTCCCCCATATTTCTACTCCTGACTTCTTCACTCACAATTGATCAAAACATTTATTAATTTGAGGCTACTTGTTTACCAATTAACCATAACTCATTAACTAATCAACGAGGTCCATTCTCGAGCAATCAAATGAGAATCTTGAATAAAACAATTTTCAAATGTCTCGACAAGTCTTCCGTTCTACAATCTAGGAAAGAGCTAAACACTTACTTTCTGTCAAAGCAGGGGCTTCCTCCCTTTTGTACATATATACCCTCAGTTGCTCAAATAGTCAAAATGTGAGTACTATCTCTCTCTCTCTCTCTTACTCTCCCCAAAATGCCCCCACATGTTTTCAAACAATTCTTTTTTCCTTTTTTGAGTCAACTGAATGATTTCCAAAAAAAAAAAAAAAAACAAACAAAAAAAAAATATAAATAATAATAAAAAAAAATGACGCAAAAGAGATGCCCGCTAGATTGAAAACCCGCAAGGGCGGTCTAGGCAGAAAAAAGGGTGCGTCTTAAAGGAGGTAGGATACCCCGCTCTACACCCTTATCGAACTAGGGTTTCCCCAACAGAATGGGTCGACTATGTGGTTTCTCAGAGAATATTGAGGCTTCGATAAGCACATACTTAGAAGAAGGGCATCCCTCATCATCAAGCTCGACGTAGAATTTCTCAAAGGAGGAAGGGTACCCGCTCACCAAATTAGAGAATCCCTGATGGAATGGGTCGACTATGTGGTTTCCCAGAGAATACCGAGGCTTCAACAAGGATGTACTTGGAAGATGGACACCCCTCATCGTCAAACTCGGCACGTGACAAACTCTTTGAATTGGTTAGAATCGTAATTAATTATAAAGCATCTTTATAAAGTCATAACACTTTCAAAAGTTTTCTCTTCCACGACACTTTATTTATAAACCCGCACTCTCGGTCTCCACAAAATTTGTATAAACCTCCTCGGTCCACTTTGAGACCCATCTTTGTGATTCTTGAACCGACTCGGTCCTTCACCCTATTTCCTACACAATAGGATACCCTTAGGTCCCAACCTACCTGGTTCAAAACCTTAGGTCCCAAGCCTACCCGGTCAGTCTTGCCTAAGTTACACCATAAACTCTCTAGGTCCCGAGCCTACCCGATCAGTCTTACCTAGGCCCCAAACCTACCCAGTGAGTCTTACCTAGGTTACATCATAACCTCTTAGCTCGACCTTCCGCAAGTTCGTAGCATGACCCCTTCGGCCTCAAACCGGTTCTACCCAAAAACTTCAGACCTTAAACCAGTTAACCAAAGCCAAATCCTTAGGGTGACCCATTAGGTCCCAAACCTACCGGTCCCCGAGCCTACCCGATCTCCTAGATCTCAAACCTACCAACACATACTCATCCTTACCTTGTCTAAGCAATAGCTCTCTTATCCTCCTAGATCCAACCTCTTAGGTCTACTCAGTCTAACCTGATTGAGCGATCCTTTAGATCCCAAGACCACTCGAGTCTACCAATCGCCTATCTTTTAAGTCTCTAGCATATCCGATCCACACTTTAGGTCTCAACTCCTAAACCCTTTAGATCACAAAAATGTCTACCCTCTAGGTCTATAACCTTAGATGTCGACCCTTAGAACTCTTTAGTTCCCAAGCCTGCTCGGTCCAACCAAAACAATGCCATCTACGCCTACCGTCATACCCAAACCATGGCCCTGCCACTCTTAAACCTAGTGTCACTCCTTAGCTTCAAAAGACTTCCTAGTCTGACCTTCGACCCCTTAAGGACTCTAACCTACTTAATCCAAGCCGAGTCCAAACCTCGCCACCTACAAGGTCCACCCTTGAACTCCATGGATCTCAAACATCGCTCCCCCAACGAGATCTCAAACCTTGTTCAAATCGCTCCCCCAACGAGTCCAAATCTCAAACCTTGTTCAAGTATATAGGATCTCCTGCGCACCGCGCCATGCCATAGGGATCTCAAAACCCATCCGGTCAAGACTCGTGTCCTTAGTCCCATCCCTAACCTACCTCCTCCTAACATATTAGGTACCTATTGCACTCGAGCAAAGTCTTTGAGACTCAAGTCCATACCTATGCGTCAACATGGTCACATATCCAAACCCATTTCCCGCACCTATGGTTCGCACCTAGCCTAAACTTTCAAACACTCTAGGATCCAAGCCCGACATGCGTATTAGGTACTAGGATCATCCAATCCCAATCCATTGCTCCTTGGCCGGCCTCAAGCCTGCTTGGTTCTAATCCGTAACGCGATTTCTCTAGGACAAAAGACTTACCCGCTTGAAAGCCTTATGTCCCAACGCTACCCTGCCTAGCCTTCGATCTCCTAGATCTCACGCCTACCATTCCATTAGGACCCGGTCTCCTTAACACATGTCTGAGTCTTACCCTAGCTAAACCCTAGAACTTTAGCCTAGGTCTAATCTATCGAGCCTATCTGTAGATACCCCGGGGAACCACGGCTTGGCTAGAGCAGTGAATTATCCTAGGATGTCTAACTTGTTTTAGATTGTTTAGAGTCGCCACCTATGTTTTTAAAGGAACATAAGCAAAACCTAGAAATAGCCTAATTTATGTACAAAACCAGAGATTCGGGAGAGAAGGGTTCGGGGGTTAGGTGACGGAGTGGGAAGTACTTAAACACCCACTCCTCCCCGCTTACGCGGGTCTTGCTACTATTGGTGTTCTAATATTTACATGTCCTTCAATTAATTAAATAGAAATGTGCTAACAATTGTGATGAGAAGAAAAGGGGAAATAAAGGGGAAATAAAATAGAATTGTTTTATTTATTTAATGATAAAGATTACATATAACAAGTAATGTTAAAGAATTACATTAAGAGATGAAGAGAAATTAACATGGTGAATTAAAGTTAAGATTAAAATGTAGGAAGATAACCTTAACTAACTTCAATATATGAAGTAGTCATGTTGGTCATGTCCCATTAATGGGGATTGCATACATCAAGAAGAAGAAAACAAAGGAAGAAAATGGAGTTGTACCTTGAGAAAGAGGACTTGGAACCTTGACTTGAAAGTGTTATTGTTGTAATGAAATTGTTGTAAAACAATTTGTGTAGAGTCTTGTTACTAAGAACTCTTGTTGGGAGAATTTGTGTATAATGTAGTTGGTGAATCAAGGTTGGAGTCCAAAAAGAAGTCCCTTTCCAAGGTAGAAGATGATGGTTTTTATAGGTAAAAAAGAGAGGGAAATGATGGAGGGAAATTGGTCATCCATGTGAAATGGAATGAGCCAATCACAAATAAGATAAAATGAATAAAAGAAAAATAAAAGAAATAAAATAAATCAAATAATAAATGAAAGAAATATTAGTTTTTGGGAAATGGCTTAGAATTTGGGATTGGGAGTTAATGAGAAAAGGGGGGATGAATGTGGATGTAAAAAGATGGTTTTTGTGATCAAGAAAAGATGTTTGTAAATAAGAAAAGGGAGGGAAATAAGGTGTAATCCGTTACTGCCAAAGTGGGAAGTGCGCGGGTCCGGCTTTTGGGGCGGGACGCGCGCGCGGCTCACTGGCAGTGCCGGAAGCGCCCGCGGGTGAAAAATGACAGTGTCGCGAACCCGGACCCCGCGGGCCCGAGACCGCGATCTGGACGTCGACTCTAAAACCAAAACTGACAAATACCGAAGTTAAAAATTCCATTTGATACCAAAAGGTAATGATCCAAAGTTTTACAAAACCAAGTTTGATAAAAACCAAATACAACTATCATAAACTTCCACAAGTTTATGCCCAACAAAATACAAACATACAATTCTTAGTGGCGTCATTGTTTGGTACAACTATCCCAAAATGGTTACACATTTACATAATGTAAACCAACCTATATCAACCTTCCCCAAAAGAATATATCCACACTCGACGTCCTCTTTCTCGTGATCAGCGAGACTAATCCTTAGCACCTGGGGGGGTTAAGGAAAACAAAGATAAAAGAAAGGGGGTGAGATAAATCTCAATAAGTTACTAATGCAACTACATGACATGCTATGATGCAAGAAGCAATAAGCAATAATAAATATCACATATCACGTAGCATTTATCACATAGCAGATAGCAGCGGAAATAAACACATAACAAAGGATATAGCCAAGGTTTTCCAAACCGGAACATCCAAATAAAGGATCGCTGCGCAGCTTCAATAATCAACCAACCAACATCTTCATAATAGCATGAAAGCCGAAGAGAAAACCCCGGTACCGGAACCAATAACCATAAAAGTGTCACAAAGGACAAGGACCATGACACAAAGTCATGCCCGATAGCTAGATACATTCTCAAAGGAAGCTAACTTATCCTTTCCAAGGCCAATCTGGAGAAGGGGTATAGTAAGGGCAAAACAATGGTCAACATTATAATGGACTTGGCTTTGCCATTATAATCCTTCCCATCGCCCGATGCAACAAATATGCCAGCTGGGCTTCCAAATAAATGCTAAGTAATAATAATTTAGCATGGATAAACAACTTAAGGTTCCAAAGTAGGGAACCATACCAAGTAGTCACCAAGAAAGTGAAATGTACCAATCACGCACAATTAAAGTGTTCCAACAATCACAATTAACACTTAATTAATTTCCAACACAAACTTAATCACAAAGGACCCAATTCTATCACTAGAGTGTACTACAATGTTCACTAAGGTCAACTAGAAGGACACCCAAGATTTGGATCAAAACGCATTCTTCAATCACCCAATTTTAACAAATGTAAACTTTCAGAGGACTGTGTGGCCGCCCAAAATGGCATGTGCGGTCGCCCAAAAAGGCCCTCAACCAAGAACAAAAGCTTTTAGATAGTTGTGCGGTCGCCCAGACAATTTTGGGCGGTCGCCCAATACTCTGGTCTGCCGGAAATCGGGAAGAACAACCTGGGTTCTTCCATTTTTAACCCAAAACACATTTCCACCAAAATCCAACATTCCAACTAGTTTACTAATGTACCAACACAACTAATAAGTCCAAAAAGACTCATACAACAACATTTAACAACCAAAATCAAGACCAAAATCCCACATTCAAGATTTCACCATTTTTAACCAAAACTCAAATAAATTCCAAACAAATTCAAAACCTAACCAAACTTCAAATATAACACATCAAGCATTATCTAAACATGATATGAACATTTTAGCATCAAAATGGGGGAAAAGTAACTTACTTGATAAATCTCAAAGTTGACGGAATTCAATTCTTTTTATTCTACGCGATCCTAACGACGATCTAAACAAGGTTCATGTTTTAAGAAATGAGAGATTATGAGAGGAAGAAGAAGTAAATGATGAGAGATGAAGAGAGAAAGCTTACCCTTTTTCTTCTTGGAGAGAGAGAAAGAAATGGCTGGGAAATGGGGTGGAGGTGGAGTGTATGAGGATGGGGGAGGTGAGGGATGGAGTAGGGAGGGAGTAGGGAAATGTTTTAAAAGATTTACACTTAGGCCCCCTCCACTACACTACACACAAACACTACACTCCCTACTAACAATTAAGACCCAAATAAAATGCTAGGCATAATTATTATAACACATAAATTGCACACGTAATTATTTAAATAAATAATAATTTAAATAAATACATAAGCAAATAATTAAATAAAAATCATTTAATAACTAATAAAATAGAGCCTAAATTTCGGGTCGTGACAGACAGAATGACCCTAAAAGTTAACTCTGTTATGCAGTTTAGTCCAAAACTAACGGAATCAGTTAGGAACTTAACCGAAGTAACAGAAATCAACAAAAAAAAGTTAAATAAAAATACTTTGTATGCAATCGGGGTGAGAGGTCCAAGGCGGGGTGTCTACAGAGCCCCTCGGCGACGTGGATTGCGAAGCAAAACGCGTCGACGAAAGAAAGACAACCGCCGAGGACATCGACAAGAGAAAACAAAGACTCGATAAAGCAGGAATTTGAAATTACAAAGGATAGAAATGCGCTCCCTGTGCGAGCGACTTTTGCTGATGGAAAAGGTATGGTGATTTTAGTGGTCCACCATGGACCAAAATTGGTGCTCTGTGCGGCACCTGTTGACGCGGTGCGGCATATTCTGATGCGCTGTGCGGCACTTGTTGATTCTGGTGCGCGGTGCAGCATATTCTGATGCGCTGTGCGGCACTTGTGATTCTGATGCGCTGTGCGGCACGGTGCAGCATGATTCTGATGCGGCATATTCTGATGCGCTGTGCGGCACTTGTTGATTCTGGTGCGCGGTGCGGCATATTCTGATGCGCTGTGCGGCACTTGTTGATTCTGGTGCGCTCTGTGCTGTGCGCCGGGTGCTCTGTGCCGGCACCATTGCCGCTTGAGTGGAGATGGATTCTTGATGTCCGCGGAGGATGCTTTGATGGAGAATGTCCATTCTTTAGATGTTGGTGAGAGAATGCCCTTGATGTTGGGTTGGCGAGATGGTACTCTGAATGATGGGTTGGTCGTGCCAAAAGGCTGCCTACGTATCCCTTTAAGAGAATCAGACCAGCGTAGTTCAAGGATGATGGAGAACGCTGGAGGAGAGGCTAGGAGCAAAGCAAAGTAAAGCACATAATTTTGCACATGGAAGGAGAAAAAGAAAGAAAAAATCTTTTTTTTTTTTTTTTTTTTTTGTTCGTGTGTGAACCATTTTAGCCATTGTGTGTTTTTAAAGCCAACCCAAGATCAAGTCATGCTCAGTCGAAGTCCGGATTGCCTCGCTTGAATTCTATTGTCGCTGGTGTGCCCAACGAAGATTGATGTCTAGCCCCAAGAGATTTGTCGGTTATGGGGCTTCAAAAAGGCTTTTGATGCCGAGATGAGGGGTTGCTGATTGTAAAGCCCCTAGAATGCCTTTGATGCCAAATTTTGAGGGACTTGCATAGCTCCAAGATAAATCAGCTCTTGGCCCATTCGAGTAAATCGCCCTTTGTTGTTGTAGTGAGCAAGCCCCAAGAGGAGATCGTTGATGCCAAGCTTCGGGAGATTGCAAAGCCCCAAGTGTCGTGGGCTTGTAGATGGCGGGATGTGAAGACCTTTCATTGTAAGCCCCAAATTACCTCGTGATTGGCTCGGCATTGAGAACGGATGTACCGTTTGGTAGAATTCTTGATAGAGATCTCCTTCTTGCTCTTTCTGGGGAGATGAATGGCCTCATTGTGGTCGATACCCAAATGGCTGAGGGCTTATGTCAAAGGATGCAGTAATGTCTTGCGGTGCTGTCGAGGTCGCGGAGGATAAGTCTTGGCGTGATAAAGTCTCAAATGAGTATGCTTGCTTGACTCTTCTTGAGTTGAACTAATGACGGATCTTCGGATGCAACTAGTGCTGTGGCCCAACTTTATCTGAGCTGCACCTTGTGCTTTTGATCTTGGAGAAGGGGGTGCTGAATTGCAGAAACATTGGGATTGGCCGAGGCATTTCCCGCTATACCCTGTTTTGATTAGAGTTTAGCATATTGAATCTTTTTCCTTTTCTCTAAGACTTCCTTCAAAATCTCGCTGTGAGTTCTAACAAAAATCATCAACTTCATTCATAACATCGGAGTCTTCATTTAAAACCAAGAGGCCTTTGACTTGAATTGTTGAGAGACCCTTGAATCTTGATTGTTCTCATGGAGCCATAAGACTACTCCCAAATTGCGTTGCTCGAGTATTGTTGCCCAAAAGACTGTCGGTCGCGAAGCCCTAATACTGCCCTTTGCTTGAATTACTGTAATGCCGTAGCCCAAAAGATTGTAGATTGCGAGGCCCATTGAGACCTTCGGTGCCGAATTGAGGAAGCTTCCAATGTTGCACATGACTTGGCTGGGGATACTGCTGGGGAGTTAATTGCTCTTTGCCGAGGGAGCCTTTAAGACTTGACCGTAGCCCCTAGAGTGCCATCATTGATTGCGAGAAAGGTCCATCCTTGATTGGGGGAACGAGCACGGGTACACGTGGCAAGAGGGCTTTTTGACATCCCTTTTGAGAGACTTTGAGGATAGTCTCACACATCTTTTTCGAGCATAGCCCCTAGGGCTTGTTGATTGTCAAAATAAGCCCTTGTTCTCGGGTCATATAGCCCCTAGGGCGTCACCTTTGTTGAGCAAAGCAAGAGTGACCCATCCTCGTGCGAGGGAACAAACATGAGAGGACATGGCAAGAGCTACTCCATTTCTCAGGAGCCTTTCGGTGTACTTTAGAAGCACATACTTGAAGAAGCTTTGAAAACTGAGACACATGTTGTTGCTATTTGCTGCCCAAGCCAATTGACTAGCTATGGGTTATTTGTACAACCTCGTGCCCTTTTATGATGGGCTTATTCTCGGATGGATCTTGGTTACCACGGGCCTTCTTTTCATGAACCCAAGAATGCACACTGCTGGAGAATGATGCCAATAACCCAAAACAACCTTTGATTGTGTCATATCTTGTCGAGCTTTTTGCAATCCCAAAGTTGACTCGGTGGGGAATTGACTTGCTGAGGAGATTCAATGTAGAGCTTGTCTTCTTTAGAGGCCAGAGATCTCCATTTCTCCTTCCCTTCTCTCTCTCACTCTCTCATTTTTTTTTATGACGCACCCTGTTTTTTGCCTAGACCGCCCTTTCGGGTTTTCAATCTAGCGGGCATCTCTTTTGCGTCTTCATTTTGACTCGATTAATGAGAAAGTGTGCATTGACTCTAGCTGAGGAGATAAGACATGTGATTTTGCGGTGGAGACCTTTTGTCACTAATGATGAGTGACATTGACTTGACTAGGGAAGTGTCCCTAGTATTGACATGTATTTTTTATTTTTATTGAATTGAATGACTCACGAAGGCAAGTAAGTCATTAAGAGAGAAGAGAAGGAAAGCCCCAGTTTGATTGCAAGAAATTGGGAGTATGCAGAAGAAATAGAAGTCCCTAGACTCGACAAGGAACGCGAAATGATTCCAAATCTATGAAAATTGTTCAATCTTTTTGGTGATTAATTCATTGGTAAATGAATCGTACAAAAATGTCTTGACAAGTTTGAGATGAAGGCCGATCACCATAACGCGCTAGGGCTAAACATATCTTCTTTCTTGCATGAGACCGGACCCGCAGGTTGCCTACGTTCCTCCAGTGTAGAGGCTCAGGTCACAGTAGTTCTTGTGGATTCTCCATTCTTCGTGATGGAATTGTTGCTTCGTAGCTTCGTCCTTTGTTGGTGGATGATGATGTTGATCTTCTTTGATTGAGGGGATTTTTTTTTTTATTTTTTTTTTTTTTTTGTGCTCTAACTTTTGCCTAGGTTGATTTGATGATTTCAACCTAGCGAGCCTTTTTTTTTTTTTTTTTTTTTTTTTTAATCCCCTTTTGAAACATTGCTTGATTTTTCTCCATGGTTGTTGCTTCACCTTTGATGTCTTGGCTTTGTCTTCATCGTTGATGATGTTGCCTTCATCACAATGTTTAGCCCTAGGCGTTCAAGTGATGGCCTTCATTCCAAAACTCGTTTAGACATCTTTTCATCATTTTGCCAAGAATTAGATTGAACAACTTGGAAGAGTGTATAAGGACAAGAACGAATTTTATTTGATAAGAAGACTCGACACTTAAAATGGGACGAGAGAAAACATTAATGCACACAAAAAGGACTTTTGACTCTTTTTTTTTTTTTTTTTATTCCTACTACTAGGTAGAGAAAGAGAAACGGAGATTGTTGTTGTAGTCCCCATTGTCGTTGTAGTCTCCTTGTGGCATGATTTCTTGTAGAAGCCCCATTTCGAAACCAAATCATTCTTCTTTGATGAGTTCTTGCATGTTGGCACTCTCTAAAGGTTGCTCTTCACCCACAGTAAATTCGCCGTTGTCGAACAAATCTTGGATGATGTTTCGGAGAAGGAAGCACCCTTCGGTAGTATGGCCACTATGCTTGTGGTAGCCACACCATTCACCATGTGCATGATTCTTCGGTATCGTCTTCGGCTTGTACCCCTCTAAAGGCTTGACCTTTCCACTTGCCACCAAAATTTCAAATGCCTCGGCTTGGGTTACTCCTAGGAGAGGAGTGAAAACTCGGTTGTTGGTGGTACCATTGTAGCTTTTGAGGGTCGGGCCACTTGAGCATGCTTTACCATTGAACTTTGCTTTGCTGTCGGTGAGCTCTCGCAAATGGGCTTTGAGTTCGGAAACCTCTTCCTTGTGAATTATTCTTTTCATAATCAAGACGGGCCTTGAGTTCGGAAACCTCTTCTTTGTGAATCCTCTTGTCGATATCGAAACGGGCTTGCCACAAATTGTCTTTACGGCGGGCATCCTCGACAATCCTATCCATTCGTTGAGTAACCCTTCGTTGGACACGAAATCATTTCCACCGTTGTTGTTGTTGCTGTTGGAAGCCATTTGACCTATTGGAAGAGCACGGTTGATCTTAGATTGGCCCCACAAACACCTTTTGGATAAAATGAATTAACCCACAAACAAAGAAAAAGACTCAACCACATAAGGAAAAACGACTCTTTTTTTTTTTTTTTTATTTACAAAGTAGGAAGGACGTGGTCCTTTTTAGGGTTTCTAGAAAAATAGTGGAATCGTCACACTAGTATATAGACCTTCTCGCGGTCCCATATACTCATCGGATTCCACCACGCTTGTGATACCTACATGTGATGGGATTAAACTAAATTAATGTAGTAAATCATACATGCGGGGACGGATTTTTATTTTCGTCCAAAATGCCCACTTTTGGGGACGGAGTTTTATTTCGTCCATTGCAACAAGTTGGCATGTATGATTTGAAGACATTAGTTTAGGGAAATCTCGGCACATGGAAACCGACTTGAGTCACGGAGTGTTAGACCCTAGACTAGAATTGTGTGGCTTGTGCTCGGCTTGAATATGAGGCTTAAAGGTCACCCCCGGCATGTAGTCTTGAACTACGCCACGGGCTGAGGTTGACCGCTTCGAAAGAGTCAAGGTCGGGTGGAGCTTGAAACTTTCTAGGACGGGCCTCGACGGGTTTGGGGTTGGACTTGTGCGACTCGATAGTGAGCAATTGATAAGAATATGTGCATGTAGTGTGAGGTCTAACAAGTGACAAATTTTATTTTATTTTTTTTCAAAGAAAGAAAAAAAAGGAAACAAATAAGCACGTATTTACAACTCCCGAATCACCCGTGTGACCGGTAAAAAATAAACAGAAAGTAAAAGAAATTGTATGCAGGCCCGGTGCCCACACACTGTCATTCTGCTCTGTTCTGCTTTCTGTGCACTGTTCTGTTTCTGGAAAATTTCCCAGAAGCGCGCGCCTCAGGGAAGTGATGTGGGAAGCGGGCGCATTTCGCAATGAATATGGGAGGCGGGCGCATCTGGGTTACCTGTCAGAATGTTAGAAGAAACTGCGGACTCAGGGGATTGCCCTGGTCCCAAATTATGTAACTTTCCCCTGCAGAAACTTGTTAGCACAGAAATATGAACTTGAAGGACGAGAAGGAAGACGGGCGATTCTTGTAACTAAGGTCGGACGCGCGCGCTTTAGGCCAAGGAGGCCAGAGGCGCGCGCTACCCACCCTTTTTACCAGAATGCCCAGAAAACAGAAATTAGAACACCAAAAGTTAAGAACGCAAGTTTAACCCTCTAAATCGTCCCCAGCGGAGTCGCCACTGTAGATACCCCGGGGAACCACGGCTTGGCTAGAGCGGTGAATTATCCTAGGATGTCTAACTTGTTTTAGATTGTTTAGAGTCGCCACCTATGTTTTTAAAGGAACATAAGAAAAACCTAGAAATAGCCTAATTTATGTACAAAACCAGAGATTCGGGAGAGAAGGGTTCGGGGGTTAGGTGACGGAGTGGGAAGTACTTAAACACCCACTCCGCCCCGCTTACGCGGGTCTTGCTACTATTGGTGTTCTAATATTTACATGTCCTTCAATTAATTAAATAGAAATGTGCTAACAATTGTGATGAGAAGAAAAGGGGAAATAAAGGGGAAATAAAATAGAATTGTTTTATTTATTTAATGATAAAGATTACATATAACAAGTAATGTTAAAGAATTACATTAAGAGATGAAGAGAAATTAACATGGTGAATTAAAGTTAAGATTAAAATGTAGGGAGATAACCTTAACTAACTTCAATATGTGAAGTAGTCATGTTGGTCATGTCCCATTAATGGGGATTGCATACATCAAGAAGAAGAAAACAAAGGAAGAAAATGGAGTTGTACCTTGAGAAAGAGGACTTGGAACCTTGACTTGAAAGTGTTATTGTTGTAATGAAATTGTTGTAAAACAATTTGTGTAGAGTCTTGTTACTAAGAACTCTTGTTGGGAGAATTTGTGTATAATGTAGTTGGTGAATCAAGGTTGGAGTCCAAAAAGAAGTCCATTTCTAAGGTAGAAGATGATGGTTTTTATAGGTAAAAAAGAGAGGGAAATGATGGAGGGAAATTGGTCATCCATGTGAAATGGAATGAGCCAATCACAAATAAGATAAAATTAATAAAAGAAAAATAAAACAAATAAAATAAATCAAATAATAAATGAAAGAAATATTAGTTTTTGGGAAAAGGCTTAGAATTTGGGATTGGGAGTTAATGAGAAAAGGGGGGATGAATGTGGATGTAAAAAGATGGTTTTTGTGATCAAGAAAAGATGTTTGTAAATAAGAAAAGGGAGGGAAATAAGGTGTAATCCGTTACTGCCAAAGTGGGAAGCGCGCGGGTCCGGCTTTTGGGGCGGGACGCGCGCGCGGCTCATTGGCAGTGCCGGAAGCGCCCGCGGGTGAAAAATGACCGAATGACCCTAAAAGTTAACTCTGTTATGCAGTTTAGTCCCAAAACTAACGGAATCAGTTAGGAACTTACATCCTTCTTAAACCCTAGCCTAAAGCCTAGGTAGCTACACCCTTCCTAAACCCTAGCCTTGATCCTAGGTAGTCACATATCCTATCTAAACCCTAGCGTTAAGCCTAGGAAACCACAACATCCCCTTTAACCTAGGTAAACACATTCTCTAAGCCCTAGCCTCAAGCCTAGGTAGTCATATCATTCTCTCTGAACCCTAGCCTCAAGCCTAGGTAATTACATCCTTTCAAACCCTAGCCTAAAGCCTAGGAAGTTACATCCTTCTTAAACCCTAGCCTAAAGCCTAGGTAGCTACACCCTTCCTAAACCCTAGCCTTGATCCTAGGTAGTCACATATCCTATCTAAACCCTAGCCTTAAGCCTAGGAAACCACAACATCCCCTTTAACCCTAGCCCAAATTCTAGGGAATTTCCAAAGCCCCGTATGCAGCATCATTTCCAAATTCCCGAAACCATAGTCTCGAAACCTAGGAAATTTACAATCTCAATTCTCCGTTTTATTGAACCCTAGTCCAAAACCTAGGATATAATGCCCTGTCCAAAACTCAATCAACCCTAGCCTCAAGTCTAGGAAGCCGCATTCACTCTAAACCCTAGCCTCGAGCCTAGGTAGTCGCATTCGCTCCAAACCCTAGCCTCAAGCCTAGGTAGTCGCACTCTTTCTAAAGCCCTAGCCTCAAGCCTAGGTAGAAATTATCCTCTTTAAACTCTATCATCAAGCCTAAGAAGTCACAACCTTTCCAACTCCCAGCCTTATGTCTAAAAGCCAACGCCTTTGCAACCTCTGAGCCTACCACAACTCCAAGCCCTAGCCTCCTAGACCTAGGAAATTCCTAAACCCTAGTCCCAAACCTAGGAGAGTCATGGTCCTTAAACACCAGTTTCCAAACCCTTGTTCGAAACCCTAACATCTAGGAAGTTCCCAAACCTCAACCTTTCCAAGCCCTAGCACTAAGCCTAGGATAGAATACTCTCCTCATGCTTAAATAAACTCCTATCCCTAGCCTGTAAGCCTAGGAAACCCACAGTATCTCCAAGACATAATCTAAATCCCAAGAAGCCGTGACATCTTTAGCATCCCTATCTCAAGATTAGGAGACCACCTGTCACGACCCGAAATCTAGGCTCTATTTTATTAGTAATTAAATGATTTTTATTTAATTATTTGCTTATTTATTTATTTAAATTATTATTTATTTAAATATTTATGTGTGCAATTTATGTGTTATAATTTATGCCTAGCATTTTATTAGGGTCATTTGTGCTAGTGTAGAAATGTTGGGTCTTAGTTGTTAGTGGAGAGTTTTGAGTTGGGTAGTATTGAGGAGGGGGCCTTTGTGTAAGTTTTTAAATTACTCCTACCCTCTCCCTACACCTCCTTCTCCCTCATACACTCCATCTCCCTCACCCTACTCCCTCCCATTCCCAGCACAACTCTCTCTCTCTCTCTCCTTGGCATTGGTAAGTTTTTCTCCCCTTCCTTCTCTCTTCTTTTTCTCCATCTTCCTCTCATTATCATTCATTTCTTAAAACTTGAACATTGTTTAGATCGTCGATAGGATCGCGTAGAATCAAAAAGAATTGAAATCCATCAACTTTGAGAAAATTCAAGTAAGTTACTTTCCCCCATTTTAATGCTAAAATGTTCATATCGTGTTTAGATAATGTTTGATGTGTTATATTTGAAGTTTGGTTGAGTTTTGAATTTATTGAGAATTTATTTTGGGTTTTGATCAAAAATGGTGAAATCTTGAATGTTGGGTTTGATTCTTGATTTTGGTTGTTAAATGTTGTTGTTTGAGTCTTTTTTGACTTATTAGTTGTTTTAGTACATTAGTATATGAGTTGGAAGGTTGGATTTTGGTTGAATGTGTTTTGGGTTTGAAAATGGAAGAACCCATGTGGTTCTTCCCGATTTCTGGCAATTCTGAGGATTGGGCGGCCGCACAAAATAGTCTGGTCGACCGCGCACCTTTCTGAAAGCTTTTGTTCTTGTTATGAGGGATTTTGGGCGACCGCACGGTCCATTTTGGGCGGCTGCACAGATCTCTGAAAATTTACATTTGTTGTTAAGTTGTGATTGAGGAACACGTTTTGGTCTAAGCCTTGGGTGTCCTTCTAGTTGACCTTAGTGAACATTGTAGTACACTTTAGTGAAGGAATTGGGTCCTTTGTGATCAAGTTTGTGTTTGAAATTCATTAATGGTTAATTGGGACTTTGAAGCACCTTTATTGTGTATTGTTGGTTCATTTCATCTTCTTGATGATTATTTGGCATGATTCCCTACTTTGGAATCCTTTGTTGTTTATCGTGCTAGTATTTTATTACTTAGCCTTTACGTGAAAGTCCAGCTGGTATTTTGTGTGTGTTTGGGCGATGCGAAACATTATGATGGCACGGCCAAGTCCATTGTGATGTTGACCATTGTTTTGCCCCATTATTACCCTCCTCCAGATTGGCCTTGGATGTGAGAAGAGCTAGCTCCTTTGTGTGCATATTAGCTTCTTGGAGCATGACTTTGTGGCATGTCTCCCGTCCCTTGTGACACTTCTTTGGTTATTGGTTCCGGTACCGGGGTTTTCTCTTCGGCTTTCATGCTATTATGAAGATGATGATTTGTTGATTATTGAAGCTGCGCAGCGATCCTTTATTTGGATGTTCCGGTTTGGAAAACCTTGGCTATATCCTTTGTTATGTGTTTATTTCCGCTGCTATCTGTTATGTGATAAATGCTATGTGCTATGTGATATTTATTATTTCTTATTGCTTCGTGCATCATAGCATGTCATGTAGTTGCATTAGTAACTTATTGAGATTTATCTCACCCCCTTTTCTTTTATCTTTGTTTTTTTTCCTTAACCCCCCCCAGGTGCTAAGGATTAGTCTCGCTGATCACGAGAAAGAGGACGTCGAGTGTGGATACATTCTTTTGGGGAAGGTTGTTATAGGTTGGTTTACATTATGTAAATGTGTAACCATTTTGGGATAGTTGTACCAAACAATGACGTCACTAAGAATTGTATATTTGTATTTTGTTGGGCATAAACTTGTGGAAGTTTATGTTAGTTGTAATTGATTTTTATCAAACTTGGTTTTGTAAAACTTTGGATCACTACCTTTTGGTATCAAATGGAAATTTTTAACTTCGGTATTTCACAGTTTTGGTTTTAGAGTCGACGTCCAGATCGCGGTCCCGGGCCCGCGGGGTCCGGGGTCACGACAGTTGGTATCAGAGCTATGGCATTAGCTCTAAGTATAAGTCTAGGTGGATTAGTATGACCTAGGTGGGTAGTAGTGTGCGGAGTGATTAACGGTTGATGTCTTATGCAGGTAATTGTTCTCAATGTCTGGAAGAAGAAACAGAGGAGGTACTAGCGGGGCACAGAATCAGAATGATACAAGGGAAGAAGCACGTGCCATGTTTCAAGGCATGTTCGAGGCGGCCATGAAGGCCATACATGATCAAGGTCCGAGGGTAGATCAAGCACCACCCCGTTATGGATTGGAGCAATTTCTCAAACTTAAACCGGTTGAATTCAATGGGGAACCCGATGTTCGGAAAGCTGAGTTGTGGATTGAGTCTATGGAGAAGATTTATGATGTATTTGGGTGTTCGAATGAGAACAAGGTCCGGTTCGCGGCTTACAAGCTTGTGGGAGCCGCCGAGCATTGGTGGAAAGGTGTTAAAGCTACTTGGGATGATACTCACACGGTGTATACGTGGGATTTATTTGTGCGCAAATTCAAGGAGCATTTCATTCCGGTTGTTGATCAAACCGAAAGGAGATCGAGCTACTCAACTTGGAGCAAGGTGTGTTGTCTATAGCACAATACTCGGCTAAGTTCATAGAATTAGCCCGGTATTGCGACTATTTGGTGAGGACCGAGGAACAAAAGGCTATGAGGTTTATTCGGGGATTGAAGACCTCCATCCGTACTCAACTGATTGCTCAACGGATTGTGACTTTTCAAGATGCGGTGGACCGAGCCTACTTAATAGAGCAAGATATTGGGGAGCATAAAAGGAAGACCGAGGTAGCTAACCGAGCAAGCCGGGAGGGCAAAGCAAGCCACAACACCGTTCCGATAACCAAGGTAACTTTGGGGGACAATCTCAGTTCCGAGGGCAACCGATCCCAAGGAACCCGGGTACCACTTCCGGGAACCAAGGGAGCCAAATTAGGAGGCTTTGTTCGTATTGTCAAAAGGAAGGTCATTCTGAAGACCGTTGTTGGAAGAAGCAAGGAAGGTGCACCAATTGTGGTCAAATGGGTCACTTTGTAAAAGATTGCCCGAGAGGTAGAGTACAAGCATCCGGGTCAGGAGTTGGTATTAATCAGGGACAAAAAAAGGATGCCGCTGGGAAGCCCAAAGTTCAAGGGAAGGTTTATGCCATGAATCAACAACAAGCTACCGATGATCCATCCGTTATTGGAGGTATTGTTTCTGTGTCTAATGTGAGCGCACGAGCGTTAGTAGATCCAGGATCATCTCATTCATACATTTCTGTGCAATTTGCTTCCATGTTAAATGCTGCATTCGAGTCTTTACCGTACGTGCTAGAGGTGTCGACCCCTATAGGAGAGTGCTTGATTTCTGATCAAGTCTTTCGTGCTTGTGATGTGGTTATTTGTGGTCGTGTCCTTTGTGCGGATTTGGTAATTCTTCCTATCCAAGACTTTGATGTCATTCTGGGTATGGATTGGTTGAGCAAGTTTCATGCTTCCGTTGATTGCCGTAAGAAAACTGTTACTTTTTCTATTCCCGATGTGCCTAAAATTGTGTTTGAGGCTAGTCCTCTGAGTAGAAAGGTTCGCTTAATTTCTTTTATGAAAGCGAGAAAATTATTGCATAGTGGTTGTGAAGGGTATTTGGCTAGTGTTCTTGATACTAGGAAAGAATCCCTTAGTTTTGATAGTGTTCGGGTAGTTCGGGAATTTCCCGATGTTTTCTCTACCGAGTATGATATGCCTCCCGATCGTGAGATTGAGTTTTGTATAGATCTTTTGCCGGGTACGGCTCCAATTTCGAAAGCACCTTATAGGTTAGCCCCCGCAGAGTTGAAGTAATTAAAGGTTCAGTTGTAAGAGTTGCTTGATCGAGGGTTTATCCGCCCTAGTGTTTCCCCGTGGGGAGCACCGGTTTTATTTGTGCGGAAGAAAGATAGTTCGTTAAGATTGTGTATCGATTACCGGAAGTTGAATCAGGTTACGGTGAAGAATAAGTATCCTCTACCGCACATCGATGATTTATTTGATCAGCTCAAGGGTCCGTGGTTTTCTCTAAACTTGATTTGAGGAGTGGGTACCATCAGTTGAAGGTTCGATCGGAGGATATTCTCAAGACTGCCTTTCGCACTCGGTACGGTCATTATGAGTTCTTGGTTATGCCGTTTGGGTTGACTAACGCGCCGGCCGTATTTATGGATTTGATGAACCGAGGTTTCCATCCTTATCTTGATTCGTTCGTGTGGTCTTTATTGATGATATACTCGTCTACTCTAA
Organism: Campanula takesimana; assembly: GCA_026119855.1. Taxonomy (NCBI): domain Eukaryota; kingdom Viridiplantae; phylum Streptophyta; class Magnoliopsida; order Asterales; family Campanulaceae; genus Campanula; species Campanula takesimana. Next base: position 100,272 of record JAOWBW010000792.1, on the reverse strand, counting down.
ATCTCGAGAGGAGCACGAGCAGCACTTGAGGACAGTTTTATCCGTTCTTGCGAGGGAGAAATTATTTGCGAAGTTCAGTAAGTGTGAATTTTGGCTCGAGAAGGTGTCATTTCTGGGTCATGTGATTTCTAAAGATGGGATTTCGGTGGATCCGTCAAAGATAGAGGCTATAGTGGATTGGAAGAGACCCGAGTCAGTGACAGAGATTAGAAGCTTTCTTGGTTTAGCCGGTTATTACCGAAGGTTTATTGAAGGGTTTTCGAGGATCGCTACTCCGATGACGCAGTTGACCCGAAAGAATGTTCCGTTTGTGTGGACCGAGAAATGTGACAAGAGTTTCGAGGAATTGAAGAAGAGGTTGACTACCGCACCGATCTTGACTTTGCCTAATAGGAGCGATGGCTTAGTAATTTATAGTGATGCTTCGAAAGAGGGTTTGGGTTGTGTGTTGATGCAGAATGGGAAAGTAATTGCGTATGCTTCGAGGAAGTTGACCCCTAATGAGGAGAATTACCCGACTCATGATATGGAGTTAGCGGCTATTGTATTTGCATTGCACAAATGGAAACACTACCTTTATGGAGCGAGGTTTGAGATTTTTACCGATCACAAGAGTTTGAAGTACCTTTTCTCCCAGAAAGAGTTGAATAATAGACAGCGCCGATGGATGGAATTGTTGAAGGATTATGATTTCACGATTTCTTATCACCCGGGGAAGGCGAATGTGGTAGCCAATGCGATTAGTAGAAAGTCTTATGTGGCTTCGATGATGGTTCGAGAATGGAAAATGCTTGAGGATGTTCGAGATTGGTCTCCTCGTGAATCGAGACATGGGGCTATTTTTGCGAATATTAGGGTATCTCCGACCCAAATTCAGAGGTTAAAGGAAACTCAGAAAGAAGATCCCGAGTTGGTGAAGATAATGGGTAAATTGAAGGAAAAGAACTTCGAGGATTTTTCTATTAGCCCGGTGGGAGTGTTGACTTTCCGTGGAAGATTGTGTGTTCCGGATGTTGATGGAATTAAACAGAGAGTTCTTGATGAGGGTCACAAATCGAGGTATACTATTCATCCGGGTAGTACGAAGATGTATCAGGATTTGAAGCAACAATTTTGGTGGATTAATATGAAAAAGGGAAATAGCCGAGTATGTATCGAGGTGTTTAACGTGTCAGCAGGTCAAAGCCGAGCATCAGAGACCCGCGGGCTTACTTCAGCCGTTAGAGATTCCCGAATGGAAATGGGAGCATGTGACTATGGATTTCGTTACGGGACTACCTCGTACCCGTAGGAAGTATGACAGTGTTTGGGTAATAGTGGATAGATTGACCAAGAGTGCCCATTTCTTTCCTATTGACATCAGGTATTCGATGGAGAAGCTTGCGACCCTTTATATCGATGAGATCGTGATATGCATGGGGTTCCGGTTAGCATTGTGTCAGATCGAGACCCGAGGTTTTACTTCTAGATTCTGGAAGGCGTTTCAGGAAGCTTTGGGTACAGATTTGCGATTCAGTACAGCTTTTCATCCTCAGACCGATGGTCAATCGAGAGGACTATTCAGATTTTGGAAGATATGTTGCGAGCTTGTGCGATAGACTTCTCCGATTCTTGGATTCGCACCTACCGTTAGTGGAATTCTCTTACAACAACAGTTATCAGGCTAGTATCGAGATGGCACCGTTTGAGGCCTTGTATGGAAGAAAGTGTAGATCGCCTATTTGTTGGGATGAGGTTGGTGAAGCGAAGATCGTGGGTATTGATTTGCTTCAGGATTCAGTTGAAAAGGTTAGAGTTATCCGGGATAGATTGAAGACAGCCCAGAGTCGACATAAGAGCTACGCAGACAACCGAAGGCGAGATTTTAGTTTTCAGATTGGTGATTTGCTATTTTTGAAAGTGTCTCCAAAGGTGGGTATTCGTAGGTTTGGGAAGAAAGGCAAATTGGCTCCGATGTTTATAAGTCCGTTTGAGATTTTGGGAAAGGTTGGACTTCTAGCGTATCGTCTCGCGTTACCGTCATCTTTGGACCGGTTGCATAACGTCTTTCACGTTTCTATGCTTCGGAAGTACGTTCACGATCCGTCTCACGTGTAACCGAGTGTACCGGAGGATATTGTGCCCGATATGTCTTATGAGGAACGACCGGTTCGGATCTTAGATTCTAAAGTCCAAGAGTTGAGGAGCAAGAGCATCGCGTTGGTTTGAGTTCTTTGGAGGAATCATAACATCGAGGAGTCGACGTGGGAGCTTCGTGACGAGATCGAGAGGAAATTTCCGTGGCTTTTTGTTTAAGGTGAGTCTCGTTAAAATTCGGGTCGAATTTTCTTTAAGGGGGAGTGAATGTCACGACCCGAAATCTAGGCTCTATTTTATTAGTAATTAAATGATTTTTATTTAATTATTTGCTTATTTATTTATTTAAATTATTATTTATTTAAATATTTATGTGTGCAATTTATGTGTTATAATTTATGCCTAGCATTTTATTAGGGTCATTTGTGCTAGTGTAGAAATGTTGGGTCTTAGTTGTTAGTGGGGAGTTTTGAGTTGGGTAGTATTGAGGAGGGGGCCTTTGTGTAAGTTTTTAAATTACTCCTACCCTCTCCCTACACCTCCTTCTCCCTCATACACTCCATCTCCCTCACCCTACTCCCTCCCATTCCCAGCACAACTCTCTCTCTCTCTCTCCTTGGCATTGGTAAGTTTTTCTCCCTTCCTTCTCTCTTCTTTTTCTCTCCTCTTATCTATCCATTATCATTCTTTCTTAAACTTGAACATTGTTTAGATCGTCGATAGGATCGCGTAGAATCAAAAAGAATTGAAATCCATCAACTTTGAGAAATTCAAGTAAGTTACTTTTCCCCCATTTTAATGCTAAAATGTTCATATCGTGTTTAGATAATGTTTGATGTGTTATATTTGAAGTTTGGTGTGAGTTTTGAATTTATTGAGAATTTATTTTGGGTTTTGATCAAAAATGGTGAAATCTTGAATGTTGGGTTTGATTCTTGATTTTGGTTGTTAAATGTTGTTTGTTTGAGTCTTTTTTTTGACTTATTAGTTGTTTTGGTACATTAGTATATGAGTTGGAAGGTTGGATTTTGGTTGAATGTGTTTTTGGGTTTGAAAATGGAAGAACCCATGTGGTTCTTCCCGATTTCTGGCAATTCTGAGGATTGGGCGGCCGACACAAATAGTCTGGGGCGACCGCGCACCTTTCTGAAGCTTTTGTTCTTGTTCTGAGGGATTTTGGGGCGACCGCACGGTCCATTTTGGGCGGCCGCACAGATCTCTGAAAATTTACATTTGTTGTTAAAGTTGTGATTGAGGAACACGTTTTGTCTAGCCTTGGGTGTCCTTCTAGTTGACCTTAGTGAACTTGTAGTACACTTTAGTGAAGGAATTGGGGTCCTTTGTGATCAAGTTTGTGTTTTGAAATTCATTAATGGTTAATTGGGACTTTGAAGCACCTTTATTGTGTATTGTTGGTTCATTTCATCTTCTTGGTGATTATTTGGCATGATTCCCTACTTTGGAATCCTTTGTTGTTTATCGTGCTAGTATTTTATTACTTAGCCTTTACGTGAAAGTCCAGCTGGTATTTTGTGTGTGTTTGGGCGATGCGAAACATTATGATGGCACGGCCAAGTCCATTGTGATGTGACCATTGTTTTTTTGCCCCATTATTACCCTCCTCCAGATTGGCCTTGGATGTGAGAAGAGCTAGCTCCTTGTGTGCATATTAGCTTCTTGGAGCATGACTTTGTGGCATGTCCTCCCATCCCTTGTGACACTTCTTTGGTTATTGGTTCTGGTACCGGGGTTTTCTCTTCGGCTTTCATGCTATTATGAAGATGATGATTTGTTGATTATTGAAGCTGCGCAGCGATCCTTTATTTGGATGTTCCGGTTTGGAAAACCTGGCTATATCCTTTGTTATGTGTTTATTTCCGCTGCTATCTGTTATGTGTGATAAATGCTATGTGCTATGTGCTATGTGATATTTATTATTGCTTATTGCTTCGTGCATCATAGCATGTCATGTAGTTGCATTAGTAACTTATTGAGATTTATCTCACCCCCTTTTCTTTTATCTTTGTTTTTTTTCCTTAACCCCCCCCCCAGGTGCTAAGGATTAGTCTCGCTGATCACGAGAAAGAGGACGTCGAGTGTGGATATACATTCTTTGGGGAAGGTTGTTATAGGTTGTTTACATTATGTAAATGTGTAAACCATTTTGGGATAGTTGTACCAAACAATGACGTCACTAAGAATTGTATATTTGTATTTTGTTGCGCATAAACTTGTGGAAGTTTATGTTAGTTGTAATTGATTTTTATCAAACTTGGTTTTGTAAAACTTTGGATCACTACCTTTTGGTATCAAATGGAAATTTTTAACTTCGGTATTTCACAGTTTTGGTTTTAGAGTCGACGTCCAGATCGCGGTCCCGGGCCCGCGGGGTCCGGGGTCGCGACACCACCATCTTCCTTATTCCATTTCCTTAAAAGAGAGCCTTAGGTCCTACCTCTAGGCAACCAAGAAAATGTCCCTTACCTAACACCTTGGTCTCAATGGCTCGTAGCCTCATCCCCTCCTAAATTAGGATAAGCGGAACCCAGATCATGTTTCCCATATTAGCAACTCCCCGAGAGTCCATCTCCTTCGCGTTCTCCCTAAAGGTCATTTGCCCTTGTGACTCACCAAAGAGTCCCTTGTGACTCCCCGAGAGTCTATCACCTTTGTGACTCCCCGAGAGTCCGTCACCCTTGGGACTCACCCGAGAGTCTATCACCTTTGTGACTCCCCGAGAGTTCATCCGTTTGCGACTTCATAACAATCCATCATCTTTGCCTCCACAGTTTTACCCCTAGTACATTCCCCATTGATTCATTTTAGGTGCCCTTAGCGCTGTTTTGACTGATATTCGATACCTTTGGGAACGGAAAGCCCCTTAAAATTTCCATTCTTCACCAAACATTTGATTAGGATTCGTATGGTTGTAAGACTTCGGCGCCTCTATGACATACGCATCCTAGATCGATCGCGATTGGCAGAAGCCTCGGCGTTTCTGTTTGCGGGAGATCCAGCATCTATTTTAGCATTTCCTAATATTTTCTTAGGATTCGTATGGCTGTAGAGACTTTGGCGCGCTCTATGACATACGCATCCTAGATCGATCGTGATTTGGCAGAAGCCTCGGCGTTTCTGTTTGCGAGAGATCCAGCATCTATTATTTTAGCACTTTCCTAATATTTGCTTAGGATTCGTATGGTTATAGAGACTTCGGCGCCTCTATGACATACGCATCCTAGATCGATCGCGATTGCAGAAGCCTCGGCGTTTCTGTTTGCGAGAGATCCAGCATCTATTATTTTAGCATTTCCTAATATTTGCTTAGGATTCGTATGGTTGTAGAGACTTTGGCGCCTCTATGACATACGCAATCTAGATCGATCGTGATTGGCAGAAGCCTTAGCGTTCTGTTCGCGAGAGATCCGCATCTATTTTTTAGCATTTCCTAATATTGGCTTAGGATTCGTATAGGTTGTAGAGACTTTGGCGCCTCTATGACATACGCATCCTAGATCGAGATCGCGATTGGCAGAAGCCTCGGCGTTTCTGTTTGCGAGAGATCCAGCATCTATTATTTTAGCATCCTAACATTTGCTTAGGATTCGTATGGTTGTAGAGACTTTGGCGCCTCTATGACATACGCATCCTAGATGGATCGTGATTGGCAGAAGCCTCGGCGTTTCTGTTTTGCGAGAGATCCAGCATCTATTATTTTAGCATTTCCTAATATTTGCTTAGGATTCGTATAGTTGTAGAGACTTTGGCGCCTCTATGACATACGCATCCTAGATCGATCGTGATTGGCAGAAGCCTCGGCGTTTCTGTTTGCGAGAGATCCAAGCATCTA
>JAOWBW010000792.1:0-94246 GCA_026119855.1 Campanula takesimana | reverse complement strand
AAGGAACATAATAATCAAATTATTATTGCAATCGTAGATGCCACATAACGTATTTAAACGGTGCGTTTTATGATTTCAATATATCTCATATACAAACATAAACTCAGATCACATAAACATCTTGAATCCAAATTCACATAGCATGCCAAAACATATAATCCATTATATCATTACATGTTATTATTAAAAATAATCATGTTGAACGGGGCTCTGATACCACTGTTGGGTTTGAGCAAACATGCACAACGGAATAAACCCAAAAAGCCTAGATCCGATCACGATGATTAAATTAATATGGAGATGAATTTAGAACACTAACCGTGACGGAGCTTTAAAATTCTGAGATCTTCAATCTTTGTTCTTCGCGCTGCTTCTTCGAATCACGAACGTAGGAACGACCGCAAAAACTTGGATCACGAACTTTGAAGGAGTTGATGCCACAGCCTCTATGTTTATCCACACGCGAACGAATTTCAAGACGATTCTTGAACCGGATTGCTAGACCCAATAGAAACTCTTTCTACTTGAAGGCTATGTGGAAATCAATGTTCTGTTCTTGAGGAAGAAGAGAACTTGTTTTTCTCTCTCTCTCTGAGGCTATCTAATTGATATGGAATCAATCCATACTGATTAGGTCGTTGTTAGAGGTTTATATACTTATTAGTCCTAAACCGTTAGGAGAAATAGGTTAAAACCCGTCACAACACGAAATCAGTTTTTTTGGGCTCCGAACAGGGCCTGCGGCTCGGCCGAGTCCTTTAAGGTGCTCGCCGAGCACCTTTGCTCCAGAAAATCTGACCTTCTGATTTCCCATGCTCGGCCGAGTCATATGAGGTGCTCGGCCGAGCACCACCAGAATTCCGATTTTAGCCTTTAAACAATTCGTCCTTTTGTGTGTGACCCCATAGGATATATTAAGTTGGCAATGAGCCAAACACATTTGTGCTCATAAATCATGAGCGGACTCTAGCAAGCCATCATGACTACCCAATTAATATAACTTGTATAAGTTCGTGAATCCTTTATAGAACGTATTACAATCTCTTTGTTTCACACGATGTCTATTGAACGTAAGCCATGGTCAATGGTCAACTTACAATGTTCAATGATTTCTCGATCCAGAATGTATTGATAGTACAAATCTTATTTGAGCACGGCCATGCATTTCATCAACACCATTCTTCGAGTGGCCAAAGCTTGACATCTCTCTCTTACGAGGAACAAATCCCTTCTTGATTTATTACCTTTCCCTACATGAATCCGATTACGCCACCATTCTTATAGCTACCCGATAGGGGTAACGTTTGAATATGTCAAACGTAACGTTCATCGAGTGGAAGACTGGGGATAATCTCAGGTCTAAAGATTCCAGTAATATAACTATATGAGACTTAATTATGACATTGTGACCATGACATAAATCTCATATGGGTCAGTCCAGTATTTGGTCTCCAACAAATACCCATAAGTTTAATTGTATCCCAACACCATAATCATCATATGATTATCCATTAAACTTATACTAACAATTAATCATAATTATCAGGGACGGGGATTTATTATATAAACATGCAAAGGATATAATAATCAAACATTCAATATCTTTAATATATAAATACATTAATCGTTTTACAAAACGTGCCTAGAGCATACAACACCAACAATCTCCCACTTGCACTAGGCCTAATTAATGTATCGAATACCCATAGACCTAACATGACCATCATGCTTTGCTTGTGGAAGACCCTTTGTCAATGGGTCGGCAATGTTATCATCAGTCGGTACTCTGCATATATTCACGTCACCTCTGTTAATGATTTCTCGAATGACATGGTAACGCCTAAGTATGTGTTTGGACTTCTGATGGTTTCTTGGTTCCCTTGCTTGAGCAATAGCACCATTATTATCACAATAAAGGTCTATTGGATCAGCAATGCTAGGAACTACCTCTAGTTCAGTTATGAACTTCTGATCCAAACAGCTTCTTTAGCAGCATCGGATGCAGCAATATACTCAGCTTCCGTTGTAGAATCAACGACAGTACTTTGCTTAGAACTCTTCCAGCTACAGCACCTCCATTAAGCACAAATACAAATCCAGATTGCGATCTAAAATCATCCTTGTCGGTTTGGAAGCTTGCATCTGTGTAACCACTTACAACAAGGTCACCTTCCACACCTCCATACACCAAGAACGAATCTTTAGTCCTTCGCAAGTACTTAAGAATCGTCTTGACTGCAATCCAATGATTTTCACCAGGATTTGATTGTAATCTACTCGTCATGCTTAAAGCATACGAGACATCGGGTCTAGTACATATCATGGCATACATGATTGATCTAATTGCGGAAGCATATGGAATCCCAATCATTCTCTTATGCTCATCAGTTGTCTTAGGACACTGATTCTTGCTTAGAGTTATGCCATGTCCTACTGGCAAATTTCCTCTCTTAGAGTTTTCCATGCAGAATATCTTAAGAACTTTGTCAATATATGTATCTTGACTTAAACCGATCAATTTCTTGGATCTATCACGATAGATCCTAATGCCAAGGATATAAGCGGGCTTCTCCCATATCTTTCATAGAGAACACTTTCCTAACCAAGTCTTTACAGACTGTAGTGCGGGAATGTCGTTTCCTATGATCAATATGTCATCAACATATAGTACCAGAAATAATACTACGCTCCCACTAATCTTCTTGTAAACGCAAGGTTCATCTTCGTTCTTGATGAAGCCAACTCTTTGAACGATTCATCAAATCGTAGATTCCAACTCCTAGAGGCTTGCTTCAATCCATAAATGGATCGTTGCAATTTGCATACTTTGTTAGAATTTCTGGAATTACAAAACCTTCAGGTTGTGTCATGTAAACATCCTCAAGTAAGTTCCCGTTAAGGAACGCTGTTTTGACATCCATTTGCCATATCTCATAGTCAAAATATGCGGCTATGGCAAGTAAATTCTTATAGACTTGATCATTGCTACGGGCGAAAAGGTTTCAATCATAGTCGATACCATGAATCTGCCTATAGCCTTTCGCTCTACAAGTCTAGCTTTATAAGTATGCACCTTTCCATCCATGTCAGTTTTCCTTTTGAAAACCCATTTGCATCCTATGGTTTTTAACACCTTCGGGCGCATCAATCAAGTTCCAAACTTGATTATCATACATGGATTTAATTTCAGATTCCATGGCTCCAAGCCATTTATCTGAATCAGGAGCGGACATCGCTTCTTGGTAGGAAGTAGGTTCGTCATCAACTATGACTTCTACTTTCATTGCTATCCGTCATGAGAAATCCATATCTCTCAGGTTCAGATCGCACCCTACCAGTTCTGCGAGGAACTTGAGTATTCTGAGTAGGTTCCACAACTCTTTGTGAAACTTGTTCAGATCCAACATTTGTTCCATGTAATTTTCGGGTTCTCGAATTTCTTCGAGATTAATTTTACTCCCACTAATTCTTTGGAGAGAAACTCTTTCTCTAGAAAGGTACCATGACGGGCAACAAACACTTTGTTTTCCGTGCGGTTGTAAAAGTAATAACCCTTAGTTTTCCTTAGGGTAACCAACGAAAATACATTTATCAGATTTAGGTGTGAGTTTGTCAGATATGAGCTTCTTAACAAATGCTTCACAACCCCAAATCTTCATGAAAGACAAACTAGGTTTTCTTCCAGTCCACATCTCATGTGGAGTCTTTGGAACAGATTTTGTTGGAACATTATTTAGTGTTAGTGCAGCAGTTTTCTAGTGCATGTCCCCAAAAGGTTAAAGGAAGATCACTTGACTCATCATGGAACGGACCATATCCAATAAAGTCCTATTTCTCCGTTCGGACATCATTCCATTGTGGTGTCCCAGGTGGAGTTATTGTGAAACAATTCCACAATCTTTCAGATGATTGTCAAATTCTTGGCTTAAATATTCTCCCCCACACGATCTGATCGAAGTGCTTTAATAGTTTTGCCAAGTTGATTTTGTACTTCATTTTGAAATATTCTAAATATATCAAGATTCACTTTATGTTCTTAAGTAGACATAGCCATATCTACTAAAATCATCAGTAAAAGTTGAAGTATTGATATCCTCCCCTAGCATTGCAACTCATTGGTCCACACACATCAGTATGTATGAGGGCCAATAAGTCCATAGCTCTTTCACTACTCTTAGTAAAAGGTGCCTTAGTCATCTTTCCAAGTAAACATGACTCACAAGTTTTATATGATTCAAAATCATGTGAATCTAGAAGTCCGTCCCATGGAGTTTTGAGATACGCTTCTCATTAATATGACCAAGACGGCAATGCCACAAATAAGTATGATTTACATCATTAGGTTTGGATTTCTTATTTACATTATAAACATTCTCATTATTCCATTTTCAACATCAAGAACATAAAGGCCATTAAATAAACATGCAGTACATAAAGCATATCATTTAAATAAATAGAAAACTTCTTATTTTCAATAAGAACTTAAAACCTCTATTATCCAAACAAGAAATTGAAATATATTTCTACTTAAATCCGGAAACGTAATAAACAATTGTTCAAAACAAGAATTAATCCGCTAGGTAAAATGACATCATATGTTCCTACGGCTAATGCAGCAACTCTTGCTCCATTTCCCACGCGTAAGTCCACTTCGCCATCTTTAAGTAGCCTTCTATTCCTTAGTCCCTGCACATTTAAACAAATGTGAGATCCACATCCAGTATCTAATACCAGGAGCTAGAAGTAGAGAGTAGAATATCTATAACATAGATACCTGAAGTAGATGCAGTCCCACCGCTCTTCTTCTCTTTAACTCTTCCTTGTAAACCTTGCAATTTCGTTTCCAATGTCCAATCTCATTGCAGTGGAAACAAATTGCATCCTTTTGGAAGCAGGTTTAGCCACATTAGCTTTGGCAACAATTGCCTTGCTAATCTTGGGTTTGACAACTTTTGCCTTACCCTTTCCTTTGCCTTTTTGGCCCTTTCCTTCCTTAGACACAATGAGTACAGGAGCGGTCTCTTTACCGATTTTCTTTTCTGCCTGCTTAAGCATCCCATGCAATTCAGACATAGTCTTATCCATCCTTGCATATTAAAATCATGACGAACTGATTATAGCTTTTGGGCAATGAATTAAGAATAAAATCGGTAGCCAACTCAATCTCAATTGGATGGCCAAGCCTCTCTAGTTTCTCAAAGTAAGCCTTCATTTTCAAAACATGAGGGCTCACAGACTGTCCTTCGCTCATCTTGCATGAGACTAGGGCAGCTATGGTGTCGAACCTCTCTTGCCTTGCTTGTTCTTGGAACATATCTTTCAATGTAGCAGCAAGGTCAAATGCTTCCAAGTGTTCAAGAATCTTCTGAAGTTCTGAACACATGGCCGCAAGCATAAGACAAACCACCTCACGAGAATCATTCACATGTTTCTTGTAGGCGTTTCTCTCATCCTTGGGTGCATTAGAAGCAGGTTCTTCTTCAGGAACGGGCTCATCAAGAATATAGAGCTTATCCTCATGCTTTAGAACAATTCTAAGGCTACGGTCCAATCCGTATAGTTAGCTCCATCTTCTTGAAGTTTCTCATTCTCAAGGATAGATCGCAGTGATAAATTTGTATTCTGAGCCATTATCTACAATTATGCAAACATATAATTAAATATAAGTACCAACTTAATTAAAGATATTAAATTAATAGTATTTTACAAATACTCCCACTAAATTATATAACCTTCATATACATCCAATGTATAATATAATTTGAATGGGCTAAGATCCATATTTCACTTAACTTTGAGTCGGCTAGGGCACGACTGCTCAAAATAAGTTATTTAGGCAGACAACTCCTTGTCAATCATATCGTATATGACTCTTAGATCTTTTATGAGATTTTGGATATCGTATATCTAACATGTTTTTAATCTCATCTGTGCCTTAGGCCCAAAACTGTTTTGATAGCCTAATTAAGTTAAACTATTTTAAACGTATAGGAATCACTGTTTCCTCATCTTGCTCATAAATGGATAGAATCATGCACCTACGCTAGGGCGTAACCCACACAAAACTACCCACGTACTCACAAGTGTTTTAATCATGGATTGGTACGGAACTTAATTTTAAAGAAGGTTCATGACATATAGCAAATGTTTATAGTCACATAATATAAACACATAAAGCAACGGTTAATAATTTAACTAATCTCATTAATTAAATTAAGATTTCATGTGATTGATTTATGGGATAAATTCTTAACACATTATTGAGAGCACGATTGTACGGTCGAAACTAAGCCAAAAGGCATCCACAATCCGCTACCAAATTTAGAAACTAGAAGAAACAACTATGTAAGGTCGAAACTAAGCCAATAGGCATCCACAATCCCTTACATAAAGTAACTCGATTCTAAATTCTTTTGTCCCATCAATTCATTACTTTGACCTTGATATTTGTTTTCAGGAAACACGGTTTCTCAACCAGCCATCTGACAAACAAATTCAATCCAAAGTGATTTTAAACAAGCCATTTAATTTCAGGAAGCACGGTTCTAAAACCAGCCATCTGAAAAACAAATTCTGTCCAAAATCAACCTGCTCGGCCGAGTCCTCTAAGGTGCTCGGCCGAGCGCCTCTGTGTTCCAGAAAACCCTTTGCTTCTGACGACTCTGCTCGGCCGAGTCTTATAAGCCTGCTCGGCCGAGCACCACGAACAGAACAAATTTTCTTGTCGAATTTTAATTCTAAGATTGCTTCCCGATTCATTTAGGATTTGGTGTTTATAATGATCATATCATCATGTTTATCAAAACCTTAAATAAACGATTTATTCATGAATCAAAGATCATCAACAAATCAATCCAATTAATTTTTTTGATAATCTAAAGGAACATAATAATCAAATTATTATTGCAATCGTAGATGCCACATAACGTATTTAAACGGTGCGATTTTATGATTTCAATATATCTCATATACAAACATAAAACTCAGATCACATAAACATCTTGAATCCAAATTCACATAGCATGCCAAAAAACATATAATCCAATTATATCATTAACATGTTATTATTAAAATAATCATGTGAACGGGGCTCTGATACCACTGTTGGGTTTTGAGCAAACATGCACAACGGAATAAACCCAAAAAGCTAGATCCGATCACGATGATTAAATTAATATGGAGATGAATTTAGAACACTAACCGTGACGGAGCTTTAAAATTCTGAGATCTTCAATCTTTGTTCTTCGCGCTTCTTCGAATCACGAACGTAGGAACGACCGCAAAACTTGGATCACGAACTTTGAAGGAGTTGATGCCAACGCCCTCTATGTTTATCCACACGCGAACGAATTTCAAGAACGATTCTTGAACCGGATTGCTAGACCAATAGAAACTCTTTCTACTTTGAAGGCTATGTGGAAAATCAATGTTCTTGTTCTTGAGGAAGAAGAAGAACTTGTTTTTCTCTCTCTCGGAGGCTATCTAATTGATATGGAATCAATCCATACTGATTAGGTCGTTGTTAGAGGTTTATATACTTATTAGTCCTAAACCGTTTAGGAGAAATAGGTTAAAACCCGTCACAACACGAAATCAGTTTTTGGCCCGAACAGGGCTGCTCGGCCGAGTCCTTTAAGGTGCTCGGCCGAGCACCTTTGCTCCAGAAAATCTGACCTTCTGATTTCCCATGCTCGGCCGAGTCATATGAGGTGCTCGGCCGAGCACCACCAGAATTCCGATTTTAGCTTTTAAACAATTCGTCCTTTGTGTGTGACCCCATAGGATTATATTAAGTTGGCAATGAGCCCAAACACATTTGTGCTCATAAATCATGAGCGGACTCTAGCAAGCCATCATACTACCCAATTAATATAACTTGTATAAGTTCGTGAATCTTTATAGAACGTATTACAATCTCTTTGTTTCACGATGTCTATTGAACGTAAGCCATGGTCAATGGTCAACTTACAATGTTCAATGATTTCTCGATCCAGAATGTATTGATAGTACAAATCTTATTTGAGCACGGCCATGCATTTCATCAACACCATTCTTCGAGTGGCCAAAGCTTGACATCTCTCTCTTACGAGGAACAAATCCCTTCTTGATTTATTACCTTTCCCTACATGAATCCGATTACGCCAATCACATTCTTTATAGCTACCCGATTAGGGGTAACGTTTGAATATGTCAAACGTAACGTTCATCGAGTGGAAGACTGTGATAATCTCAGGTCTAAAGATTCCAGTAATATAACTATATGAGACTTAATTATGACATTGTGACCATGACATAAATCTCATATGGGTCAGTCCAGTATTTGGTCTCCAACAAATACCCATAAGTTTAATTGTATCCCATACACCGTAATCATCATATGATTATCCATTAAACTTATACTAACAATTAATCATAATTATCAGGGACGGGGATTATTATAATAAACATGCAAAGGATATAATAATCAAACATTCAATATCTTTAATATATAAATAACATTAATCGTTTTACAAAACGTGCCTAGAGCATACAACACCAACACTAACATCATCAAAGGCCGAAAGACGACAACGGGTCAACGTCAACATCAAAGGTTGAAGGACGACATTGGGGCTACCTCCGCGACAACAAGGACACGGACTACCTCCACGACGACAAGGACATGGGGCTACCTCCACATCGACGACAAGAAGGACATGGGGCTACCTCCACGACAACAAGGACATGGGGGCTACCCCGACATCAACGACAAAAATGACATTGGGGCTATCCCCACAACAGTGACAAGCAGATTTCCTACCATCAGTTACTCCTCAATGAACGGACAAAGCTTTAAAGGACTTTATGCATAACAAACCTCGCGGTTAAGTTAAAATCAAAAATTTGACTAACATGCTTCGTTAAAAGATTTGCCTTTAGAAATAAGCATTTCCAAATTTGCCCATTTGGCACCATTTGTCAAAAATAATGTTTCAAGCAAAATGCTTTTGATCTCCCCTCAAAATGATTTTTCCAAAGTCTTGGACTTTTTCGTCCACAATATGTCTTAAAGGTCGCCCCTAGGCTCTCCCCGGTGTCAAGTCTTTGTGTCAACCATCCCATAGAGTAGTGTTGACTAAGCCCAAGCCTTGACCCAGAGTGGTCATTTTAGGTTAAAGCCTTTGTCCCCGGCAGTCCTTAGTCGGACGTAAGACCAGTTTTCCTGTCAAACTCCCCAAAGATGGAGTTGACCCAAGCCTTGACCCAGAGTGGTCATTGTAGGTTGAAGCCTTTTCTCTCGGCAGTACTTAGTCGGATGTAAGAACAGTTTTCCCGTCAAACTCCCCAAAGATGGAGTTGACCCAAGCCTTGACCCAGAGTGGTCATTTTAGGATTAAGCCTTTGTCCCCAGCAGTCCAAGAGAGACATAAGACCATCCTTTAGTCAGCCCTCCCCGTAGAGTCGAGTTGACCAAAATGAGAGTCAAGACCAAGTGAGAGTCAAGACCAAGTCCTGACTTAGACCAGATGAGAGTCGAGTCCACCCTTAGGAGAGAATGACAGATATTCCCCTACGTCTTAGGAGAGAATGACAGATATTCCCCTACATTTTAGGAGAGAATGACCGATATTCCCCTACATTTTAGGAGAGGATAACAGATATTCCCCTACATTTTAGGAGAGGATGACAGATATCCCCCTTTGGTTAGGCCACTATCACAAAATCCTTACGTTTGAGATGCCAAGTTCCTCGCCCGACCTTAACGGTCACCCTTAGGTTTGAGACGCCAAGTTCCTCGCCCGACCTTAACGGTCACCCTTAGGTATGAGAAGCCAAGTTCCTCGCCCGACCTTAACGGTCGCCTTTAGGTTTGAGTAGCCTTAAAATCTCTCACCCCTAACTACGTTAAGGCTTGATTCCCTGCAAATGGGATACGTAGGAATCCTATACCCCTAGGTCTAGCCATACAACCAAATCAGTCAAACCGTCCTCCTATAGACAGATTGGGATGCTTTTTAGGTCGACAACCCCGCTTTCCTAAAGCGACGTTGCCGAGGGGCTCTGTAAGTACCCCAATCTGAAATTAAACCAACTTAGAGAATTCTTAGCACCATTCAGCGATAAACTGATAGGCTAGGACCTCACTAGAATAAACCAAAACTCTAGGACTATCCTGGAATTAAAACTTAGGAAAATCCAGAAGCTCGCCATACTGAGTCGTACGGATGGTTTGGGTACCAGAAGGGCCCAGCCGTATGGCTGGTTTGGCCACCTTCAGTCCCTATAAATTAAGACCCCTGATGATCATTCCAGGGGGGAGAAATTGTTTTGTGAGTTGAAACTCTGTAGAATTGAGAGTACAACACAATCACAAACACACTTGAGTGAAAGAGAGAAGAAGATATGTTAGAACCAACTATTGGTGAGGCCTCCTTATCCCCCATCTTCTCTTCATCTCTTGTTCTATTTTCATTTTTTGTCTATTTACTTATTTATGTCTTTACATTTCTTGCAATGATATGAATTGGAACCAAGCCTTGACTTGATTCATGGTGCCCTCATGTTTTATGCATGATCAAGGGTTACAAACAAAGGATGATCAAGGCTTGTTATGATTTAATGCACATTTACTTTATGTCTTTACATTTATGCAATTTACTTTCATGTCTTTACGTTTATGCAATTTACTTTCATGTCTTTACATTTATGTCTTGTATTTAAATATGGCTCGGTGATCCATTGCACATCTTGGAGAGAGCCCTTTTATTTATGTCATTTATGTTTATTTGTGTTGAAATGATCAAGTTTGATGGTAAGTTTCAATCTTTACCATTTAACTTTGATCCAAACACAATAGTGTCCCTTTGGATGGTAAAGATTCAATCTTTATCCATCCAAAGGTTGATTTTTGATATCCCAAGGACTTTCCTTGGATGAATCATCCATTTGAATGTTAAAGTTTCCATCTTTAACTATTCAAATGGTGATTTTGGCTTAAATGCCATGTTCATCAACTTTGCCCATTTTTTTCCCAATTATTGCCTTGATCATACCCAAAACCACTTTGTTTTTGTGTCTAATTAGTGATCAATGGCATAGGGATGATTTAATCCATGTTTAGTGCAAAGCAAATAAACTGAAAAGATTCAATTATGTCCAGTTTCAGCAGAATACTCTGTTTCTGCTGAAACTGGACTGATTCCTGATAAACTGTCAAAATTCCCAGGACAACCTTTTATAGCCATACGGCTGGTTTGTCCGGGGAATGGCTTTCTCAATTTTACCCCTTTTTCTGCTAAACTGTTTGTAAAATAAGCCAATTTCTGTTAAGTTTTTAACTGGTTTTGTTAAAAGTCAGTTTCTCATTTTTGAAAACACACACACACACATACGTTTGCACATTTTTAAATAAACTTAGGGAGACTCGGTTCTTCCGAGGCGTCTTGGGTGAACCGCGATAAAGTTCTTCCCAAGACGTAACCTGACCTCCGAACTAATTTCTCTAAATCTTTTCCGTTAAATTTGGGTTTAAAATTAAATTAACGTGGAGACTCCGTTTTGTTTGAACATTGAAGTGCCGTGTTTGATTCTCCGGGAACTTAATCCGATTTCCTGCGGGTATCTCACAGGTGCGTTTCGCGGTTGATCCGTAGTTAAAAGTTACGACCGTTTCCGCACACACGCTCAAATGAGTAAAAAACCTTCAATGTCTTTTGTCCGCATCAATTATTAATTTTTCATTATATATTGATCAAAATTCCATTTTTTTCACTAAATAAAAAAAAGTATCATATAAAATCAATATACATGCAAAGTTGACTACTTTTGTCAAATTAAAGATAATAAAATATTTAACCTTATTTACTAAACATTCCTATTTTGGTGCATATGAAACTCATTTTAAAATTGGTAAGACTATTTTGTTTTTATATTACTATAGATAATTGAGACATGCATTTCACAGTAGTTCACACATGAGTTTGAGTATTATAACTAGGACATGCATTTCAAAGTTGTTCACACATGAGTTACAAACAATAATTGAGACATGCATTTCATAATTGTTCACACATGAGTTTGAAGTATTATAACTGAGACATGTATTTTACGATTGTTCACACATAAATTTGAGTATAGTAACTGGGACATTCATTTCACAGTAGTTCACACATCAGTTTGAGTATAATAATTCTAACATACATTCCTCAGTTGTTAGTATAATAACTAAGACATGCATTTTTCAATTGTTAGTATGATCACTGTCACATGCATTTCTCAGTTGTTAGTATCATGACCGAGGCATGCTTTTCTCAGTTGTTATTATAATAAATGAGACATGCATTTCATAGTGTTAGATTGTCTAGGAAATAACTAATAATTCAATTTTGCGGTTGTTTAACGTTAAAAAGTGAATATACTCTCATATACACTCTAGACAAATAATTTTTTAATTTTATTCAGAACTTAACAATTGTTCAATCATGAAGAATAGTCGTACCAGAATAAAAAAATCAAATTGAAAAGTGTGAGTTTTTTGTGTTATGGTTATAACAGATCGCAAAAGAACAACAAAGTGGTATGGTAAAGTGGCGAAGGTAACTCTTAAGACCAAGAGATCTTGGATTCTACCCTTGTAACAACATTACATTTTAATTTTGAGTACTTGTGGTTGTCAAATATAGGTGAGAAGTGGTGGTTTGACCGGAAGTTTGTCAGTGGCGGGAGGTGGGGTAGCAGGAGGCCGGAGGTGGCAGCAGCAGCAGGTGGCTGAAGGTCTCGTCGGCGGCAGTGGCGACAGTTAGGGGCGGTAGGCGGCAACTGGAGTTGGTAGTAAAAAGATGGTGGTGGTCAAAGATGGTCAAAAGAAAGAAGTGTAGGAATTAGTTTATCTAAGTTGAGGCTATTAATGTCATTTAAAATAAGTAAGGATGTTTAGGTATTTTAGTTTTAAAGATAGAGATTTATTGATTAGATTAGAAATGTGTGTTTTTATTAATAAATAGGTGTATCACCTAGGGACTTATAGGTAAAAACCCTAATTTAATTTAGTTATTGGATATAGAGAACATGTTTAAATATAACATTTACATTTAAGATTTGTTTTTTGGCATTATACTCCCTCTGTTCCAAGAAATTTGTCTCATTTTGACTTTTTATGGTCAACATATATGAACTTTGACCGAAGATTGGTGTCGAGATGTTTTTTTGGGCATTATACTCCATCTGTTCCAGAAATTTGTCTCATTTTGACGTTTTTATGGTCAACATAAATGAACCTTGACCAAACATTGGTGTCTCGACACCAATGTTCGGTCAAAGTTCATCTGTTTTGACCATAAAAAGTTAAAATTAGACAAATTTTCTGGAACAAAGATTTTAAGGATTTAATGTAACCAAGTATTATATTTATTTTAAAGTAAATGTAAAATAGTCAATTTATTGATAAAGGATAGTCATTGAGATAAATCAAAACTTGAGGAATGACAGTGAAATTTAACTAAATTTGAGGGGTGGACAATAAAATTAATCCGATTATTAACTAGTAACGAGAGAGAGAGAGAGAGAGAGAGAGAGAGAGAGAGAGGATAGGATTGTTGGGAGCGGGGGAGAATGGCGCGAGTGTGTATGCAAATGCGAATAACTGGTAGTGAAATAAGGAATGAGAATGGAAGAAATTCAAGAGTTTTGGTACTTGGAGGAACGGGACGAGTTGGTGGCTCCACCGCCATTGCTCTCTCCAAGCTCTCTCCGAACCTTCACATCATTGTCGCCGGCCGGAACAGGTCCTCTTTTACTTCTCATTTGCTCTTCGTAAAGCTTTCTTGAATATCTCAATTAAAACTTATCCGGGTCTTAATTCGGTTTTGTAATTTTCTACTAGTATGTACAGCTTACCAAGTTAATTATATTTAATCCACAACTCATTAGGGTCTTAATCTAATTTTAATCTAGTAGTGTGTATTTTGTTGTGCACTAAATTGAGTGTCAGGAATATTTTAATCTAATTTTTATATTTACTATAGAGGAAATATAAAAAAAAATTGAACATTTATTTTAGACGGAGGGAGTAGTATGTAGAGCTTACTCAGGTAATTGTATTGAATCCAGAACTCATCAGGGTCTAAATATATACTCCCTGCGTCCCAGCACAAGTACGACTAGAGGAGTGAGCACAATAATTAAGAAAAAAAATAGTGTATGTGTGGTAGAAAATGAAGAGAGAGAATGAGTGGGGTAAATAGTAGTGTTAGTTGAATAAATTGAGTGGTGGAAAATGAAGATAGAGAATGAGTGGGGTTAAATGGTGGGGTTGGTTGAATATAAATATATTAAAACATTTTCATTTTGGGCAGTCTCAATTGTTTTGGGATGACCTAAAAGGGAAAGAAGTCCTACTTGTGCTGGGACGGAGGGAGTATTTATCTAGTATTATGTACTTTATTTCCCGGGTGAGAGTATATTTTAGATAAGGAGCTTCATCCTAGATTTGATACAAAATAAGGGGAAAAGGATATTGTAAACTTGATCGTATGACGGATAGGAGGACATGAGATATTGAGGGTTAAATGTGTGAAGGATAAGGACCAAAGAGTTCTAGTCGGGATAGGGAGATAAATTATAGATCGAGGTTGTACTTTGATACCTTATTCAATGGTGAACAAGTGCATGCTATTAAAGATTTAAATATCCCTTCGAGTATGATTAATCGGGATTTTATGCGGATAATTCAAAAGGGTGAAGTGGAAATGGCAATGGAAAAGATGGAATTGAAGAAATCAATAGGGTCGGATGGCATACTCATTGAGGTTTGAAGATGTTTGAGGGAGAGGGGAACAAAATGGTTATGTACATTATTCAACAAGCTATGGAGAAGTAATACAACTCCATCGAAGTGGAGGAAAAATACTATTGGTCCTATAAAACTATGGAACGAGTGATTAGAAAGGCTAAGGAGAATTGTGAAGATTTCGGAGAATTATTTTGGAGTTATGTCCAGAAGATCGACTATGGAGCCAATCTATCTTTATGAGACAAATCATTGATAAATATCGGGATAAAAAGAAAGCTTTGCATATGGATTCCATTGATTTGGAGAAGGTATATGATAAACTACCAACAGAGGTACTTTGATGGGCTAAAGCAAAGAAAGATGCTTCAAAAAAATATATTGACATCATCATGGACATGTATGATGGAGTTAGTACAAGTATACAGACTAGTGTTGGGAAGAAAAGTTCCCTATCACAATAAGAGTGCATCAAGGTTCTGCACTTAGTCCGTTTCTCTTTGCTATGATATAGATGAATTGCCGAGGTCAATCCAAGATGATGTACCAATACGTTGTTCACACATGATATTGTGCTGATTGAGACAAGAGGGCGTTGAAAGTAAGTTGGAATTGTGGAGACAGACTTTGCAATGTCAAGGCTTTAGGCTGAGTAGAAATAAGATTGAATATTTCGCTTGTAAGAGTTGGAAGCAAGGAGGCAGAGGTGACCAGATTCGATGGGAAGACTGGACAAGCTTCTGACATTTTTCGCTATCTTGGATCTATAGTCCAAAAGAATGGACAATATGATGGAGATGTGGCTCATAGTATCAAAGTAGGTTGGATGAAGCGAAAGAGTGCCATCGGGTTTCTATGTGATCCCGCCCTATAGATTAAAGGGAAAATTCTACCGCACGACATTAGGCCTCATGCACTGTGGCGAAGACAAGTATGCTACGTAGTACGTTGGATGTGTGGGCATACAAGAAAGGATAGGTTGAGGAATGAGGTGATTAGGGGGAAAGTAAGAGTTGCACCCATTGAAAATAAATAAGGGAGAATCGCCTAAGGTGGTTTGGTCATGTGAGACGAGACCGAGTAATGCAGCGGTTAGTAGGCCTAAAGAGCGGAGAAGTGATAAGATGGTGAGGGGGTAGGGGAAAACCTAAGGAAACTTTGATAAAGAGGATTGAAAGCAATATGAATTTAGTTGGATTGATTGAAAGTATGGCGTTGAAGAGATATGAGAGGAGGGAAAAAGTTCATGTGGGGTGATTGGGTTTGATTTTCCTTCTTCTTCTACTCCCCCCCCCCAAAAAAAAAAAAAAATTTCATCCCACTTATTTTTTTCTTCAAATTTATTTTGAACTTTGACTTTTTTTTCTTTGCCCATTTTTTTCTCTTTCCTTTCATTTTTTTTCTATATATATATATATATATATATATATATATATATATTATATATATATATTATTATTATTATTATTATTACTGTTGTTGTTATTATTATCTTTCTCTTCGTTTCCTTTTCTAAATTATATTCCCACAAATTTTTGTTTTTAATTTTTTCTCTCGCATCTTTTCTTTGACGATTACATATGAGGAGTCATGTTAGCCGACCCCAAATCATTTTGGGACTAAGGCTTTGTTGTTGTTGTGGTGTGTATGTATTTTATTGTGTACTAAATTGAGTTTGAGGGATATTTTTGTAAGAATTTTCTATCTAGAAGGTCACAAATCACGCGGAGTAGTTTTTTGTTTCCTTCAAAATCATGTGGAGTAGTATTTCTTGAATTTTACTCTAATAGTATGTGTTTTATTGTGCACAAAATATGGGATTGGATAAAACAAGAAACTGGGGAAGTTTGAATTTCATAGTGAAAATCTCGCTAAGTTTGGAAAGGCATTTCTTGGGCACTACTCAGTATAATTACGAGATAATTCTCGTGGTGTGGTGATTTGTTGAAATTGTGATGCCATACAAAAAGCTCAATGCAGGATACTAAGTCGGATAATGAAGATTTATGGCTTAATCGCACATTTTTCATATCAGTTCAGCCCATATTAGAGAAATAAGAACCATCCGATGAGGGATGTTTTTATGTTTTGTGATTTGTGAATAATGATCCAGTAATGCAATCATCCCTAGATTTGGTAAAGATAACCTAAGGCTATAAGCAGTGGCGAAGCCAGAAAAATTAGGAAAGGGGGTCAAGATTGTTTTATGTATATACTAATAGTTAAGGTATTCAAAATTAGCGTACAAGGGGGTCAAAATAATAATTTCAGTGCAAAATTTACCCAAAATTGGGGAGGGGGGGGGGTCAAAATGTATAAATTCATCACTTTTAATACCAAAAAGACATTTTTTTTAAAAATATTTCGAAGGTGATTGACACGTTCCAAAATTGAAGGGGGTCGAGTGACCCCCTTCTACATGACGTGGCTTCGCCACTGGCTATAAGAATGCTGATTGAGCATTGTTGTTATTCATATATATATTGTTAGAGATGGCCTTAAATTAGATTCCGCTCTTTCTTCATGAAGGAACAATAAGGAAATATAAAGCCTTTTTCTCATCCATAATACTCTCAGTTCTAGTTACGGTGTACTGAAAGGTCTTTTGATTCCATTTATATGTTCTATTAGTCTAAACTTTCTTACATGTTAGGTTGACTTTTTCTCCGTTTCCTTGATAGGGAAAAGGGTGCTTCCATGGTGGCTATGCTTGGGGAGAACTCAGAATTTGCTAAAGTCGATATTAATGATGTTAAATCATTAGACTCTGCTTTGGCCGGTGAGTTAGGCTCCGTTTGTTTCGCGTAAAACGACTTTCGGAAAATGATTTCCCGGAAAATATTTTCTGGAAAATGAAAATGTTTTCTGGAAAATGACATAAACATGTTTTCGTTTGTTTGATAAATCTAAAGAAAATGTTTTTTGAAAAATATTTTCAAATGAGAAAAAAATAATTTTAATATGAGGAAAGAAAATTTAATATGAAAATGAAAAATTTGAGGGGGGGGGGGGGCTCTAGGGGTGTGGTGGGGTGGAGGGAGTTGTTAAAATTCTGATTTCACTAGTTTTTATGCAGATGCGGATCTTGTAGTGCATGCTGCAGGACCATTCCAACAAACAGAGGATTGCACTGTACTGGAAGCAGCTATACGGGCCAAGGTGAGGTCAAGGTAAACAGATCTCAAATCTTTCAGGATAAATAGCATCCCTACTAAGCTAACTAATACTCCATCCGTCCCAAAAAGATAGTCCCATTTTACTTTTGACGGTCAACGTAAGTGAACTAGAACCAAACATTAATTTCAATCAAATCATACAGTAAAATTCAAGAATTGTAATTGATAAATCATTTAACGATTATCAATGAAATTTTTTAGAATGTCATTGGGATGGTCAAATTGATAATAATATTTTGTCAATGTTCACTTGTGTTTACCGTCAAAAGTCAAATGGAACTATCTTTCCGGGACGGAGGGATTACACATTTTCTAACTTATCTTATTTGATGAAAATAAACTTATTAATTTATTTTTTCTAACAGACTGCTTATCTCGACGTGTGCGATGACACTTACTATGCTTGGCGTGCAAAATCCTTTACGGATAAAGCAGTTGCTGCAAATATTCCAGCCATAACAACGGGAGGAATATATCCAGGAGTGAGCAATGGTGCCTCTCTATTCATCCTTATTTTATTCTCATATACACGAAAATCCCTTCATAAACAAATGGCAAGAACAATGGTACACATGAACTTATACTTTATTTACTAAAACGGGCAATCGACAAAAATATACCACGTACTTTAGTTTTGGTTACAATTTATGCAATGTACCACAAACTTGCATCTTAAATATACGTACTTTTTCCATTGGTTGCAAATTATGCAACGCACTATTTTTTACCCTAACGGACGTTAAAAAAATAACAGGAATATTAACATGATTTTTTTCTCGTTAAATATACTAACGATAGAACACCAACACAGTTAAAAAAAAAAAAATTAACATACTCATTTCTGACCCATTTCATCCTTTTGTATTCATCTTCCAAAGCCTTCAACACACCACCGCCGCCACCATTAACGCCAACACCACCACCAAGGCAGTCGCCGGAATCCATGGAAGTCGTCCGAATCCATGGAAGAAAGCTAAGATCAGGGAAGATCCCACCAAGGTAATCCCGGAATCCATTGGGTTGTACACCACCATCCGATCCATCTTCTCGACCAGATCTTCCGGCGACGCTTCTTCTTCTCCGGCGACCCTTCTTCTTCTCAGGCGACCCTTCTTCTCCGGTAAGGCCATCGTCTCCCAACTCCGACGAGCTTCCACATCTCAGATCGGCCAGATCTGGTCGGAAAAAATCCAAATCCAACTCCTCCCTTCCTCCGGTGGTTGGTTGCTCTTCAGATCTGGATCCTCCGTCTCCGGCGATCCTACCCCGTCGTCGCCTCTGACTCCGTCGTTCAAAGGAGGTTGGTGGTGGTGGAGATTTTCTTATTTTTTATCTGGGTTTGCTTTGGTGGTGGTGTGGTTCAAAACCCGTTAAATCTTTAATGGGGTTGGTTTTGGATTTACCAAAACATTCTGTTAATAAAATTTAACATCATCTAATGGGGTTGCATAAATTGTAAATGAATATGAAAGTACGTAGGATTATGTTGTCAAACTAAAGTACCTTATCCTTTTTGTAACTAGAAGCTTGGTACATGGCATAAAGTTGTAATTTTTCCTTACTAAAACTAAGAACTCGAAAATAAAAATAAAAAGTACCTTTGTGCCCTGCACCTATGCATTTTTTGGTACAAAATATGACCCTTTCTATTCTTATCATGCCAGTGATGGCAGCAGAATTAGTTCGTACTGTGAAAAGTGAAGGCAAGGGTGAGCCTGAGCGGTTAAGGTAATTGGTTTCTCCATGATCGTGATTTTTTCTTCAGTTTGTTGTTTAATTCATATCGAGTGTTCATTGATTACTTTCTATCTGTCAACCAAAGGAAAGTAGAAAGTGTGAATTATACGTAATACTCCCTCCGTCCCCAAAAGTTAGTCCCTCTTTTCTCATTGTTAGTTTAAATGAACGTTGAGAAATAATTTAGGTTACTTCTAATCATCCTAGAACTTGTTATTGATAATATTTATAATGGTGTATAAATAACAAGTTTTAGATTTTTGTTAGGATAGTTATAAGTAATGTAAATTATTGCTCGAGTTTCATTCAAACTAGCAACGGAAAAAGTGGGACTAACTTTCCGGGATGGAGGGGGTATGCTTTTCGAAATCTTTTTGGAACTTAGTTGCTGATATCATTGTTTCAGATTTTACTACTACACAGCAGGCTCGGGTGGTGCTAATATTAGCCACTAGCTTCTTACTTCTTGGAGAGGAAGTGATTGCATACAACAAGGGTTTGTTTTAGAGTCACCTGTAAAGTTTATATTCCTTTTTAATGTGCTTCCTCATATTGTTTATCCATTGACTATTTCAATAGGGAAAAAAATGAAGCTAAAGCCTTACAGTGGGAAGCTAAACATCGACTTTGGCAAAGGGATACGGAAAAGAGATGTTTATCTCTTGTAAGTTCTGTTGACTTCAAAATTTATCTCGCCTCAGAGAATCAACCATTCAGTATTCATCCTTAATTTCCTTGAAAACCTGAAAATGAAAAGCTCGTTAAGTATGGAGGGAGTATCTACTTTTGGTAGTAAAAGCCACTTATTTTGTCGATCTTGTTAGCAACAAGCAACTATTTTATCCTATAACATACTCCATCCGTCCCAGAAAGGTAGTGCCATGTCTTTTTATGGTCAACACTAAGTGAATTTTGACCATAGACATTAAAGTCAATCTTATAATCCTAGTGCAGTTCTAAAAATTGTAATTTATAACCGTGAAGTGCTATATCAATAACAATTTTTAGAATTTTATTGGGATGATTAGATTGATGTTAATATTTGGTCAAAGATCACTTCAGTTGACCAAAAAAGTAAAATGAGAGTATCTTTCGGGGACGGAGAGAGTATTTAACTGAAGAACCCTTTGCTTCAATTTCAGGAATTTGCCAGAAGTGACTACTGCCCACCAGGTCTTAGGAGTGCCAACTGTTAGTGCTCGGTTTGGAACCTCACCATTTTTCTGGAACTGGGGAATGGAAATTATGACAAATCTTCTTCCTCCCGTAGGTTTTCTATGCTAAAACTTGCATTGGACTCTATTTAAAAACAAGTCTTGTCACAAATTTATATGCAATAATAAAAATATCTCAATAGTTTGAACAACTCTAATTAACTATCAGCTCAATGATATTAATTTATCCCCTTTTGTCTTCCTTTATAATCATTCAGGAATATTTAAGAGATAGAAGCAAAGTCCAACAGCTGGTTCAATGGTTTGATCCACTAGTCCGAGCTGTAGATGGAATCGCTGGAGAACGTGTATCCATGAGAGTAAGATACGCAGCAGTTCCTACTTAAAACTAAATTGATTTTCATCCCCCACTTTTCTTCCGCTCTGTTGTTATGTTGGGATTTATTAGAAAATGCAACTATGTTGCTATAAAATGTAACCTATGTAATCAAAGACGCAAGTCATTTTTACTCTTCCCCGGTAAAATGTATTCACGTACTATAAAATGTAACTCATGTTACTATAAAATGTCTAAAAGTCTGAATATTGTGCAGTCAGAGTGTCAGAATGTACATGCCCCAGATCAAGTTATGTCGTTTGGATGGAGATTCAGAACATTTCATTTCTCTTGTGCAGGTTGATTTGGAGTCCTCAGATGGGCGTCATACAATTGGTGTATTCAGTCACAAAAGTCTTTCCGTGTATGTCTACTTCTTCCAAATACTATTATTTTTTCAGAACACAAAAATGTTCTCACATAATTTCCTATAGTAAACCCCAATATGTGAAAACATAGAACCAACATATTATGAACATGGGTAAATATGTTTCTGATTTATTCACATCTTTCAGATCAGTTGGAACGTCGACAGCTGCATTTGCACTTGCGATTCTTGAGGGTAGCACACAACCTGGGGTGTGGTTTCCGGAGGAGGTATGTAGGAACAAAGCTATATGATAATTACGCAAATATATATGTATATTTATATGTGTATATATATCTACCCTAAAAAATATGAAGCTTGATTGACATTAAAGTTTATATATAGCCTGAAGGGATTGCCGTAGAGGCACGGGAAGTCCTTCTTGAACGTGCTGCACAAGGAACTATAAATTTCGTAATGAACAAGTAATATGATCCCCCACCCTACTCAGTAATACCGCATCCGTCTCTACCCTTTTTTCTTTTTTACTTTTATCTAGCTAAAAACTTGTTGGATCCTTCTTTTAAATAGGTCTCCATGGATGGTGGAAACAAATCCAAAAGAGGTTGGGTTAGGTATTTATGTTTAAAATGTTATCGACGGCTTCGTGAACTAGAGGTAAAAATTGTCTTCTTTGCATTTTGAATCCTCTGGTTATAGTAGCTGCTGAGCCAGTATTTCATTTATATATATATATATATATATATATATATATATATATATATATATATATATTATATTATTTTAGTTTTTTTAATTCAGGAAAGAATGGAGAGAATTTCCTGATTTGCTGGAGATAATGAGTTCAATTAACCTTATAGGAAAGAGAAAGTACACATATTCTTGATTCAGCTCAAGCAGTGTAAAGTACGTATACATTTATTTTATATGGGGATGATCAGGTACTATTCACCAGTGATAGATTTCAAGTTCTAAGTGTCACTCTTGTAATAAACTAAATCATTGATTTATAAGAATCCCATTAAAAAAAAATGTAATTTAAATTTAGGGATTGTGTCAATGAATGTTTCTTTGGGGGTAAAAAACTTGTAATTGATAGACCATCAACAAAACTATCAATAACAAGTTTTAGATTTTCATTAGGATAACTCAATTTGGCAAAAAGAGGGTTGGGTAATGGGCACTTAAAAAAAAACTGTTTTTTAACCGTCGAAAACAGCAAAAAAAAAAGTGTAACCCGTTGCACAAAGCATCCCCACATAGCGAGGGTCCGGGGAGCTCCAAGGTGAACTCCCCTATGCATCCCCTATAAGAGTTACCAGAAAAGCATAATTTCATTATGAAGAGAATGTACATATATAGGAGTACAAGAAGATCAAAATCCCTAACTTGTAGATCAAATCCTATCTACATTAACTACAAATATATTTGAATATTTACAAATGAAATAATATCATTATCTTGATGATTCCTGAGGATCATGAGAATCTTGAGGTTGTTGAGGAGAGATATCCTTATCACGCCCCCGCAAGATGGACGATCCGGAGGAGAGACCAATCTTGGACACTAAAAGGGTGAATCTGGTGCGGGGTAAAGGTTTTGTGAGTGCATCGGCTAACTGATCACCACCCGATATATGTTGTACACGGAGCTGACCAAGTTGAACTTGTTCTCGAACAAACTAAAAAGAAAGAGCTAAATGTTTCATTCGAGAATGAAAAACTGGATTGGCTGAATAGTGAGTGGCGCCTAGATTATCACAATAAATAACGGGCGAGTGAGGTAGGTTGAGGTGAAGCTCGGTGAGGAGGTTTTTGATCCATAGTAATTCAGAAGTGGTGTCAGCGACAACACGAAATTCCGCTTCAGTGGAGGAGCGGGCTAAGGTTCGTTGCTTTTTGGAAGACCATGCAATTCGGTTACGACCGAGGAAGACTATAAATCCAGAAGTAGAGACATAGTCTTGTTTGTCGCCAGCCCAATCGGCATCACAGAAAGCGTGAAGGGTTGTGGGTGTTTGACGGAAAAGATGAATACCCGTATGGATGGTACCATGTAGGTACCGAAGTAAGCGTTTAAGGGCTGTCCAATGCAACTCTTGAGGGTTTTGCATGAATTGAGCGAGTTTATTAACCGAGGAGATATCGGGACGAGTGATAGATAGATATTGAAGACTTCCAACTATGGCACGATAGTCAGATGGATTGTGAGGTGGGGAGTTGGAATCTGTGAGAAGTGGAGGGTAGACTGCCATGGGAGTTGAAGTGGGTTTAGAGTTTAGCATGTTATAATGAGAGAGAAGATCATAAACATATTTTGACTGGGAGAGAAGGAGTCCATTATTGGTGGGAGAGACCTCAATGCCAAGGAAGTATGAAAGTGGCCCAAGATCTTTAAGGGAAAAGCGAGCTGCAAGACGAAGAATGAAAGTTGAAAGAAAAGTTTGAGAAGGGCCGGTGACAATAATGTCATCGACATAAACTAGAAGATAGAGTTTGTGAGAGCTTTGAGAGTAGATAAAGAGGGATGGATTAGCAATGGAAGGTTTGAAGCCAAATGATATGAGATAGGCTTTGAGCTCATTGTACCAAGCTCGTGGTGCTTGTTTGAGACCATAGATTGCTTTGGAAAGACGACAAACATGAGTAGGGGATTGGGGATTAATAAATCCCGGGGGTTGGGTCATAAAGACAGTTTCATGTTGTGTGCCTTGAAGAAAGGCGTTGTTTATGTCAAGTTGGCGGAGTGACCACCCTTGACTAAGAGCAATGGAGAGGAGAAGGCGTACAGTGACTGGTTTGACAACTGGCTGATGTTTCCGAGTAATCAATGCCGGGTCTTTGATGGAAACCTTTGGCAACAAGTCGAGCTTTGCATTTCTGGATAGTGTTGTCAGGATTATATTTAACACGAAATACCCATTTACATCCAACGATATTGGTGGCTTCATTGGGTGGGACAAGGGTCCAAGTTTTGTTGCGGGTTAAGGCATTGGATTCGTCAAGCATGGCAGAGTGCCAATGAGGAGAGGCTAATTCTTGTTTGGTCGTTTTTTGGGAGACTTGTCAGGATTATATTTAACACGAAATACCCATTTACTATGTTGTTGGAGAGTCTTGTAACAATGGTTCTGCTGGTTAGTGTGGGGGGAAAAGACGGATTTGTGGCTTCAGGTTGAATGAGTGGGTTATTGAATATAGGTGAGAATGAAGAGGTGCGGTCGGGTGTAGGGGAGGATCCGACCGGACTTGAGGGAGGAACAGAGGATACCGGACGGGTGAGTTAGGGGTTCGGTCGGGTTAGATGAAGGTCCGGCCGGGTGTGAGGATTGTCTGGGCGGATCTATAAGTGGTGTGTCCGGGTTTGTGGAAGGTCCGGCCGGGTTGGTAGATGTAGATGCATGAGTGTTGGGATCAGTGGTAGTTGAAGGGATGATTGGGTGGGGTATATGTGTGTTTGCAGCTAGAGTTTGTTGAGGAGGAATGGATGAGGTTGTCAAGAGGGGAATAGTAATGGGACACCATTGTGAGGGAGTCATTGAGGGAGAGGGATTGTCGTTGTTGGTGAGAGAGGGGAATGAGAATTCGTTTTCAACAAATTTAACATGTCTAGATGTATAAACTCAGAATGTGATGGGGTCAAGACAGTGATATGCATTTTGTGTGGAAGAATAGCCAACAAAGACGCAAGGAATGGATTTTGGGGCTAGTTTATGAGGAGTGTAAAGGCGTAGCCACGGATAACAAAGACATCCGAAACTACGAAGTTTTGTGTAGTAGGGAAATTTTTGAAAAAGTTGACAAAAAGGAGACTCATTTGAGAGTGTGGGGGTGGGGAGCCGGTTGATAAGGTAGGTAGCGGTGGTAAGGGCATATGGCCATTTAAAGGAAGATGAGCATGAGAGAGAAGGGAAAGTCCAGTTTCGACGATGTGACGATGACGTCTCTCGGCAAAGCCATTATGTTCGGGTGTATGAGGAGGAGAGGTGAGATGAGTAATACCATTTTGAAGGAGAGTTGGAGTAATTTTAATATATTCTCCACCATTGTTAGAGAAGAATTGAGTTATTTCTTTCCGAAAGAATTTTTCAACAAAAGCCTTAAAAATGAGTAAAGGTAGCAAGAGCATCGGATTTGTGTTTTAGTGGATATAGCCATGTATACTTAGTGAAGTGGTCGACAAATATAATGTAGTATTTGAAGTTGTCATGGGAGAGGATTGGGGAAGCCCAAACATCAGAATAAATAAGATCAAGAGGAGCATAGAGTAGAGATACAAAATGGCAATTTATGACTCTTATTGATGTTGCAAGCATTACAATTTGAAAAATGACTAGAAGGAATAGCTAAAGAAAACTGCTTTTGAAGTAAAGAAATAATGGAAGACGCTGGGTGACCGAGTCGATGATGCCATGAAAGAGAAGAAGTGGAGATGCCGGTATGAGCTTGAACTGAGGAAGGATGCCAAAGGTAGACTCCTTTGTCAAGTGTTCCATGGATGAGGATCCGGTGAGTTGAGATATCCTTAATAAGAAAAGAAGAGTGAGAAAACTCAATAATAGCATTGTTGTCTCTACAAAATTGTGAAACAGAAAGAATATTTTGAGAAATACGCAGAACATGTAGAACATTATGAAAATGAAGAGTAGAGTGAGGGAGATTGAGAGAAAAAGAACCTATGTTGGCTATTGGGAGTGAGGAGCCATCTCCAATAATGACATCGTCACTTCCATCATAGGGGCTGTGGAGGGAGAGATTGTTTAAGTCATTTGTGATGTGGTGTGTGGCTCCACTGTCAACAAGGAAGGATTTTGGAAGAGAGTTGGCGGGTGCTTTGGCGGTGTGGGCTTGAGGACGGGTTTGAGTATTGCGGTTGGGCTGAGGATTTGTAGGAGGAGGTGGGAAAACAAATTGAGGGTATTCTTTCTTGAACTTCCGACATTCAGAGATGACGTGACCCACGATACGACAAAACTGACACTTTCCTTTGAATTGGGTGGTAGGGGGTGGGATGGAGAAAAGGAAGGATGGTTGGGCAGTAGGGGTGGGGACGGGTTTGGGGTGTAAGTTTGTCGAGTTTGATTGGGATTGAAATGGGCGGCATGTGCAGAGATGGGGAGATGTGGAGATTGGGTTTGTTGTTTGAGAGTTAGTTCACGGTTTATCAGTTTTTCGTGTAAGGCTCCAAAAGTGATGGGGTTGTCGCGGGCTCGGATGGAATCTATGACTGGTTTGTAGGAGTCGTAGTCAAGTCCTTTGGGGACTTTGGCTATAATGTCCTTGGGATCCATGGGTTTGCCAATAATGGCGAGTTTGTCAGTACACTCTTTTATGGAGTGCATGTACTCAAAAATGGGTTGAGTGGTTTTTGTGAGGGATTCTAGATGGTCTTTAATTTCGAGTATGTGGCCGCGGGATGAATTTGCGTAGGTGGTTTTAAGGATTGTCCAAGCCTCATTGGAGGTTTTGGCTTGGTGAACGAGTGGTGCCACGGTGGGGTCAAGGGTGCCTATAAGGGAGCCAAGGATAAGGCGATCTTGACGATGCCAAGTGATAGAGGCGGGATTGGGTTTCTCGGTTGTGCCATCGTTGATAGTGGCGGCGGGTGGGAGGGGGGGGGGGTGGGTGCCATCTACGAAACGGAGAAGATCAAGGCCAAAGAGAAGAGATGTTATTTGAGATGCCCAGGTGAGATAAGGTGAGAGGTGTGAGAGTTTTTCATTGTGAGAGTTGACTAGAATGATGGGGTTGGATGGATCGGCTGGGTTGGGGAGTGTGCCGAGGTGGTGGCCATGGCGGAGGAGCAGCGGAAAAAAGAAGGGTAGGGATCGGTTTTGCTCTTATACCATATAAGAGTTACCAGAAAAGCATAATTTCATTATGAAGAGAATGTACATATATAGGAGTACAAGAAGATCAAAATCCCTAACTTGTAGATCAAATCCTATCTACATTAACTACAAATATATTTGAATATTTACAAATGAAATAATATCATTATCTTGATGATTCCTGAGGATCATGAGAATCTTGAGGTTGTTGAGGAGAGATATCCTTATCATCCCCCACCATAAGGGTGAAATATAGGCAACCCTTACCCTGCATAAATGCAAGAGTATGCTTCCACGACTCAAACCTCTGACCTCAAAGTCACACGGCAACACCTCAAAGAGTGCGCCCAGGCTCCTATTTGACCCATCAATCCACCTGTGCAGAATCATATTCATACTATTTACTAATTTTATCCCCTTGTTAAGCGTGTCTATGAAAAAAATGGCTTCATTCTACGTTCATCCCTAAACGTATTTACAATGTAGAGAATTGGGCTTGTTCCTGATGGGTTTAGTTATAGTATACTCTTCGATGTACATTCTCGGTGTGGGAATGTGGATGAGTCATTGGCGTTATATGAAGAAACGGTCAAGAATGGAGTTCGCTTAAATAGTTATGCATACAACATTTTCTTGAATGGATAGTGCAAGGGTGGGCATGTTGATAAGGGAGACAGAGTCCTTTTGAAGTAGATGGAAAATGGGCTAGCTCCTGATGAAGTATTTTGAAATTCTTGAAAAAATGGAGAGTGCCGGAGTAAAGCCTAATGTTGTAAGATATGGATGTCTTATAAATTGTCCGCGCAAAGATGGTAGGCTTTCTTGAAGCTGAATTGATACTAAAAAATATGGTGGTTAGAGGGGTTTTTACCTAATGCACAAGTTTATAATATGCTTATTGATGGTTATGTAATGTAGGGAAGATAATAGATGCTTTCATGGATTTGGATTAGATGTCTAACAAAGATGTTCTTCCAACTCTTGTTACGTATAATCCCTCCATAATGGGCTCTGCAAAAAGAGTAGGTTGGTGGAAGTTGAAGAAGTTGCCCTGCGGAGGTCACGAGTACGAATCCCGTTAGAGAAATTTGTGTTAAGCTTATTTATAGGCACAGTTGTAGCTTTCATAGCATTATTGTAGTGAAAATCTTTGGAGAAATGTCTCAGATGAATTTGACTGCTGACCGCTTTATATAATTATGGAATTATTCATAAAGGCTGATACATATATATATATATAGCACAGTGATTAAGGGACATTGCAAGCTTAAGGAGGTTAACCAAGCATATGACTGGTATATAGAAATGATTGGGGAAAATATAGAAATATGGCCCTGTACTTAGGTTAAGGATGCAGATATGCCCTCATACAAGTTAATTGCCATATTAGCCCCTGTACTTAAGAATAATGTGGGGAAATCAAGTCTCCGTCATCTTTCCATCCAAATCTTAACGGAATTGCTGACTAGGCCTCTTAGTTGGCATATAAAAATGTTTACGTGGAAAAAAAATATGCCCAAATGGAATTTGCTGCGTATGAGGTGTTCAAAACTACGTCGTTTGGCGTTTGTTAGGGCTAAACTACGTCGTTTTAATTGAAGGGGGTAGAATCTGAAATATTAAACTATGAATCAAAAAAAAAAACTTTATAAGTGAAAGTTTAAAATTAAAATATTAAACTATGAAATAAAAACCCTAATCTTTACCCTGTCTTCTTCGATGTCTTCTTCATCACACAGCCAAACGGCTCTCCTACCCTACGCCGTCCCCCTTCCTTGTCGCCCACCGCAAAGCAAATTCCACCGCCTAACTCCTTCAACTCGGTCCATCGCTTGTTCCTCCTCTCCTCGCCGATCACCACAACGCCCACACACGCACTCTCACACACAGGCGGTCCGCCTCCGGTAATCTCTCTCCGAACAACATAACCTGCACCAACTGCCATCAACCACGCCGTCAACTTCAGTCTGGCGACGTACCTAATAAATTCGACGGGTGAGAAAACTCACCAATTTCTTCTTCTTTTCAGATCTATTTCAAATTACCATGGCTACTTTGTCCAACTCTTTCCTTCCCCATCCACCGGCACATCTTTTCTTCTTAATCTCAGATCTATTTCAAATCTACATAAATCGAGTTTTCTAAAAAGAAATTTAAAAACTATTTTGGCTTTGATTGGGTTTAGAATTTTTCAGATTTGGATTGGCTTCAAATCTATATTAATCTGTCAATTTAGTGAATTTGTGTTGTGATTTTGGTGGTGTTGATTTGGTAGAGATTTTGTGGTTTTTTGTAGTGATGGTGGAGTTGAATTTGGTGGTGATGGTGGATGATGGTTGTGACTTGTGAGTGTTGGGTGGGTGACGGTGGTGCTGTGGAGAGGACGGTGGTGTTGTTGAGATGATTAAGAAAATTGTTTTTTTTAACAGACTTGGTAACATAAGTGGCAAATAAAATACTATTTCATCAATTATTTAACTGGTCTGTTAAGTATTTAACGAACATTGGCCTTCTATGTAACACTTAAAACGACGTAGTTTTAGATTCTTTCTAGTCAACAAGTCCAACTGGGCTATTTTTTCCATGTCTGCAATTAAAATGTACAACTCATACGCCTAGTCAGCATTTCTGTTAGGTTTTGGACGGAAAAATGACGGAGACTTGATTTCCCCACATTATTCTTAAGTACAGGGGCTAATATGGCAATTAACTTGTATGAGGGCATATCTGCATTCTTAACCTAAGCACAGGGGCATATTTCTATATTTTCCCGAAATGATTGAGAGTGGGTTTCTTCCTAATGTAACTATCTGTAATGAGCTTATATCTGGCCTTAGAGAAGAAGGTTGGAAGAAGCCCAGATTATGTGCTCTGAAATTAGCATGAAAAGAGTGGATTATTTGGGGTGTATGTAAGCTTACGTTCCATTTATACTTGTGCTCTAATGTAGAACAGGTAAGTGCAACCCCTGCTAATGGATGGAAGGCTTAATATGCACCAACTAGGGCAATTGTGAAAACAATGGAGGGTTTTTTCTTCACATTATAATGGATAAGACTCTTCAAGAAATGGACCGCCTTTGGCTTCACGCGTATTTTGTGAAATGTGTTCATGCCTCTAGAGAGCTCTTCGGTGGGTAAGTTTTTTCTATTTATTTATGGCGTTTTTAATCTAGTTTTATGCATTAATTGTGTGGTTTTTTTTTTTTTTTTTGGGACATAAAACCATCTGCGTCCTGATTTCCTTCTCGTAGAATATGATTGAATACTGATATGAATCTCCATTCTTCCCTTCAAGTCATGATCTTCTTCACAAGATACCAATTCTCTCATGAAATTTTGTAAATACCATTGAGAATCGTCATCAGAACTTCTGAGTCAACTTCAAGCCAAGTTGAGTCAATACCAAACTCAGACGCAAGAAAACGACGGTTGGGGCCTCACCATAATAATTTGTGATCCCATATACGATATCACCCGTTCTATCCCTGAACCAGCCATCACCCGTTGGTTTCCCCTAGAGATGTTGGAAAAAAATGTGTTTTGAAGGAAATTGGGTATTATTTCCGTAAGGGTAATTTTGTCAAATTACTAAATTAATTATGGTTTTGTGTTCTACTCCATAAGAAGAACAAATCAAGTATTTATTTGTCCAAAATGGTTATTGGATGAATGAAATATGAATGCTCAAAGTAAGTGGGTTGAAAAGGGAAAATGTGGTTATCCCACATTGAAAGAAAAATGAACTTGTTGCTAGCATATATACTTGGGCACAATAGTAGTGTTCAAGATTATGTAGCATAGAGGCTCTCTCTCGCGCGCAGGGGGGGGTGCAAATCAAGTTCCAATTTGGCTTGCGAGTTGCGTACTCGTGCCTGGGCACGTCCTGCGGACACCGAATTTGCCTTCCTAGACAAGCCCATAATTCGAATTAACTGAATGAAATAAAAACTGATAAACCCAAAATTAATTTTCGGGCTAATGGCCAGATTCAATTTTTATCCTTGGCTTGGTGCAGCTATAAAATGGAGAGTTCACAACAGTTTGAACACACACAGAAAAATCCTCCTCCAATTTTCTTTTGCTGCATATTGCTCTGCATTTTCTCTTGGCCTCCTTGCATTAACAGTAGTGGTGATACTGTCCGAGCACAGTTCAGTTCGCCGGGAAACTTAGGTGCAAAGTGCCCCCGGTCCGCACGTTCTATCCTGGGAGACTAGCGTTCCAACAAGACTCAAGCACATTCGGTGATGGGACGAATAAGTCTTAAGGAGACAGTGACTAGCATTGGGATCGTGCAAACAGCAACTTAATTTTCCTTTTGTATTTATGGTTTATGTTTTTTATTTTATTATTCTGTAATTGTTCTTTTCTGTTGTAACCGCTAACAAGAGACACCATCAGTGTTTAGCTTAAAAAGTGCCCTGATTAGGTAACTTTCAGGCCACCAATCTCTCTACTCGAGAAGGAAAAGGAGTTTTTCATGTATTAAAGGGAATCAACTAACTGAGAATTAGATCCATTGAAATTGAAATTGAAATTGAAGAGAAAAGGCTCTGTATACTTGAGTTACATGCTGCTGAATAGAGTGAATAACCAAGGAGCGACAACAGAGTTCTTTTTTGTTGAACTGATTTGGGTTTTAGTGAATTTCTGTTGTGAGTGTATTTTCTTCAACTTCTTTTGTCGTGTGTATATGATTGATTTGTGGAGCCTTGCTTGACGGACATCTACTGTCACGCTTACTAGAGATCCGCAGCAGGTTAATGCCTTCGTTAGTTGGGTTGTTAATGTTTTTTAGTAAGAGGGCGAAAAGTAGAACCAAATTTGGATTTGGAGCTTAGGCTTTAAGCCCTCTCCCGTTCTCATTTTCCCCTGAATAATTCCTTCTTTATTGGAAATTGTTGGAAAAATATATTGTGTGTGATGGAAATTGTGTATGCAAGAATCGTTTGTCGTTGGACAAAGATTATTGTGGGTTCATATTCTACTCCGTGAGAATATGAAAATGATATATTTGTTTGTTCAATTTGAAGATTGAATAATAATAATATTATAGCTCAAATAAATGGATGCAATCCTTGAAGTGGAAATTTCTAAGAAATTGAATGGACTTGCTTTAAGCTAGTCACATTGTGTGGATAATTCTTGAGAAATTAACAAGGATGATTTAGCAATGGCTAAAACCCAATAGGCATGAGTCAACAACTATTGAAGAATAGAGGTGACATTGTTTCTCAAGTTGAACACTCGAGAATTAATGGAAGTCTAGTGAGTTGGTAGACTAGTAATCCTAAGTATATTGTAAAAGTACTAAGGTGCTTGAGATACAATTTGAGATCATGGATTACACTATACTAGACATCTATCGATAATTGAAGGATATAACGATGCAATTTGGATATATGAAATCAAAGACTTAAGGTCTATGAGCGGTTTCATATTCTTATTAGCGGAAGCGACTATATCATATAAATATTCTAAATAAACAAGTTATAAATAGATTCGTGGTGGAATCTAAGTTTATAGCTTTATATAAATGTGGTGAGAAAGCCGAGAGGCTATGCCAATTTATAGAAGATATTCCAAGGGATAAAGCTTGTGCTAGCAATTAGTTGTATTGCTAGAAGTCAATTGATGATTGATTGAACACAAAGCGTTATGTATAATAGTAAGTCTTGGCATATATGTCAAAGACGTAATACCGTTAAGAAACTACTCTCAACTAATTTGACTATGTGAAGTCAAATGAAAAACGGATCCGTTAACCAAAGGGTTAGAACCGAGAGTTAGTTGTAAATTATGGAGGGGAATGAGACATAATCCTATTAGAGTTGATCACAGCGGAAAACCCAATCTAGATGACTGGAGATCCCAAGAACTAGATTCAAAAGGGACCACCTAACTGTTAAAAGACTCACGCATCACTGTGGGGGTCAAAACCCCAAGTCCATTCCTATTAGTGACATCCTGAAGGGACAAGGATAAGCCTATGGATTTTAATGCTCTTACGCGTCGAGAAAGTCGAGAGGGGTAATACGAGTTGCCTTCAAGAAGTCACCTATGTGAGAGATAAGAGGGGCCGCTTCGAGGAGAATTGTGTGAGGCTCAATTCTTAGACCCTCTCGCAGAACCAGGCATTATGTTCAGGGCCATGAACGAACATAGCTATGAGAAAGGAAATATGTTAGGACATTACTTGTGTCTAGTATATGATCGGCTACACAAAAAGCATATCGATTTAAGGACATCGCATCTATCGACTTGCGAGTAGAGTAAATATGCTAGTACGAGCGGAGGTTCAATGGGAAATATCCCCACACCTTCGTATGCAAGTTTTTGTCTGCCGGACTCTATCACCAATCTCATCCTCAATTTCCTTCATGTGGAGGATTGTTGGAAAAATATATTATGTGTGAAGGAAATTGTGTATATTTCCATGCAAGAATCGTTTGTCGTTGGACAAAGATTATTGTGGGTTCATATTCTACTCCGTGAGAATATGAAAATGATATATTTATTTGTTCAATTTGAAGATTGAATAATAATAATATTATAGCTCAAATAAATGGATGGAAGTTGGAAATGTGAGTTTGTCTCACATGTGAAAAGAATGGAAAAACTAGTTGATAGTTTTTGCCACTTTTATTGAATTATAATTCTTTTAATTCAAGATTAATTTCCAAGAATTACTTCCAAGCTTAATGTCTATTATTGACTTGCAAATGTAACTTGCAAACTATTGATAACAATGTTAATTGTTGAAATTAACTTGATCATCAATATATGGATTAATTGGTGAATTAATCCTTAGGGGGTTTTGAGCTATAAAAGAAACACCCACAAGTCTTCTTAGGAGGAGAAAAAAATGATGAAAAAGAAAACACAAAAAGAAAGAAATTTTCCATCAATCTTCTTCTCTCCCTCTTGCAATTTGTTCATCTTCTTCCTTTGGCCTCCTTGAATAATTGGAATGGTGATTTTCTCCAAGCATAGTTCATTTCGCCGGAAGGCTCAAGTGCGGAGTTGCATCCGGTCAATCCGTTTTATCCTGGGAGACTAACGCCCGTTAAACCTCAAGTACTCATAGAGAGGGGGATGAATTAGTCTTAAGGAGAGTGTTGTTTTACACGACTCGGATACAAGTGACTAATATGGTTGTAACGTTTCTTTTCAATCTTTCAATTTGTAATTGTAATTTCAATTATATTGTAATCGTTTTCCTTTCAATATTCACAAGATTTTATCCAACAATCTTAAGACTAACCCATCTTGTTGAGAAAGGATTGCAGATTACATGATTCTTGTAGCGTGGTGGCTACGGGAAAAAATATTGAAAAGGGACGGAAAAACAATAAGAAAGAAAGCAAGAAAATTTATGCACAGAATTTTCTTGACCAGCTGTAGTAAAACAGCATTTCATGCTTTGTTAACCGTTGGATTGGGCCGAATTTTTTTGTACATGTTCACGACTCAGGAGAAGATTCTGAACGGTGGCGATTGGAATCTATAATGTGAAAGTGAAGATAAAAATTTCGGAACAAAGCAGTTTTGTGAACTGAAAACGCTAATATTTGAATTTGTTTAATGAAAATTAACAAAGATGGAAAGATTGATGCTTCGTGACATCAACTATGTTTCAATGGTTGTATTTACTAGTTGAGGCTATGACATGTGATATGTCTCTTATGGTTCGTTTCGTATGAATCATAGTAAAGAGATCGGAAAGTTCATTGGAACTTAAAACGTTGAAAGATTAAGTCGTTACGTTAACAAAAAAATAATAGGGCTTCTTTTGAGAGTTGTTAAAACCTATTATTGTCCATGGTATGGAGTTCACAAAGATTAACATAATAAGGCTTCTTGAAAAGAAGTTGTTAAAACTTATTATTGTTAATAGTGACAAAAGTTACAAAGATAAAAACAATAGAGCTTCTTGAAAGAAGTTGAATTATATTG
The DNA here is from genome assembly GCA_026119855.1 of Campanula takesimana. Taxonomy (NCBI): domain Eukaryota; kingdom Viridiplantae; phylum Streptophyta; class Magnoliopsida; order Asterales; family Campanulaceae; genus Campanula; species Campanula takesimana. Next base: position 58,899 of record JAOWBW010000792.1, on the reverse strand, counting down.
TTGTGAAATCACAAAGACTAAAACTATACGGCTTCTTGGAAGAAGTTGTTACTCCCTATGTCCCTAAATGAGTGTCCATTTTCAAGAAATCTTTGTCCTAAATGAGTGTCTTTTTTAACATAACTTTCTCCTTAAACGTTTTTTTTTTGAAATTTTTTCACCGGTTTCTTTATACGTGCAAAACTAAAGGTTTGGAAAGGAGATTACAAGATTATATATGAATCGTTGTTACCAAATTGTTCAAAAAGTTGAGATTTTCAGTGTCCTTAAAATGAAATTTGGACACTCATTTAGGGACAGAGGGAATAAAACCTAATAGTTGATGAGTGACTAATGTCATAAAGACAAAAACATTAGGGCTTCTTGTAGGAAGTTGTTAAATCCTATTGTTGTTGATGATGAAAAATGACACAATATTTAGAAGGAGGACTTCTAAAAAGAAATTGTGTATTATGAGAATGCGAATGTAAGTTTTTTGAATTTGGAGGTACTCCAAGTTGAAACTTTTAAACTTTGAAATAGTTAACCTCAATTTATTATTTCATCAAGGAATTAAGAGGTTTATTAAGATGCGTTGTTACAAGAAATAAATTGTGTTAATTCTCTTATTGAATTAGCAATTTATTCTTGGTAAATTCTCTAATTAAGTTAGAGAATTATAATTGTAACAACAAAGTTATGATTTGGTGTTTAATTGTTAAAAATTAAAGCCAATGTTTTGGAAAAGGCTCCTTGTGTGGAGATAATTTCCAACGAAATGTAGGTGCTCCAAGTATTTTGGTCACCAATGTGAGAAGTTAGAAAATTTTGTTGGCCTCGATTTTATGTGATGACAACAAAAGATATTTCTACTTAACCACCTTGAACTTAGTGATGTTTCTTAAGGAAAATCCTACAAAGTTGGTGGAAATGAGACGGATGTTTAAGCCGTGAGTGCTCTTAAATCATGTGCATCTCTTTTGTCGGAACTATATACTTAACGGATGGTCGAATTCGTTATATGATATATATAGTACCAAGGAAAAAGATAAAAGAATTTTTGGAGTCATTTAACTATAAAAAATAAAATCGAGAATGTTGGTCAATGAAATTCATTTTAGGCCGTTTCTTGATTTTAAAATAGTAGACTCCATAAACCGTAAAAAGTTAAATGAAAGAATTGAAAAAGTCTTTCATAAAATTCATGTTGAATGGATGATGATAAGTAAAATTTTCAAGTGATGGAAATAATTTGAAAAATTACTTTTCACTTGGAAAGATTTCAAGAAGCAACTCAAACATAAATGAATTGAAATAAATGTTGAGATGCTTGCTATTCATCTTTGTGTTGAAAAAGAGAATAGAGCTTCGTATAAGAAGTTGTGTAATACTTCTTATGATGAAAGCAAATGTGGTGGAGCATATTGAAATGCTTAAGGCAAAGACAAAGTTTGTCAAACTTGGTCAAAAGTCAAACTTGTTTGAAATGTCAAACTTGTATGAAAATCCAAACTTGTTTGAAATAGTTAAACATATTCCTTGTGTCTTGAGAGACAAAGCTAGATGTCATCAAGGATGATATCATGAATTTTAAATGAAGAAAATGGAAATTGTATCAACCGATGGGTTGAGTTGGTGATCAATAATGAGAATATGTCTCTTTCGTTGGATCACATTTTTCATTCAAAAAGGAATCCAAACAAGATGTAAAATGTGTGTTGAACTACATCATCATATGATAAGCATAGTGATATATTGTGATATGTATGGATTGTTCAAACACATAGTAATAATAACAATGTTATTGTTATTATTAATAAGTTTTGTCTCATTGAATGGAGATGTTGAAAAAGAACTTTAAAATGAGATAGTAAGGATAAAACACTAATGAGTATAGTGTGTGTATAATATGTGCTTGTACACAAATTATCCACTTTGTAAACCACTATCAAATGGTGTTGATGAAAATAATGATAGCATTATTGCTATATTTTAGGACTAACCCAAAGATGTGGGAGTAAGTCTACTATGGAAAATAAATACCTATTGAATAGGTTGCCCCAAGAAACAATGTAAATTCCGTATGAAGTATGAAAACGTAGACCTACGTACACTTGTGAATGTGGGGCTAGTTCGCAAAGTAGAAAGTCTAACATCAACAAAATCGATATTTTGGTACAAGATGGTGGAGCATGTAAATGATGAGTTTACATAGTGGTTGTTATATATGATTCAATGATATTGAATATATATAAAACCATGAAAACGGTTTTTTTTTTTTTTTGGAAAATCAAGTATTGATGTCAAGTTCATGAAAATGAACAAATGATACTTTGAGTGAAATAGATCAAAGTGATGATTTGAATGAAATAGATCAAAGTAAAACCTAGAATAAAGTGTGCAAGTTAGTAAAATCACTAGATGATTTGAAACAAGTACAAAGAAAATGACATCAAAAACTTGATTTTACATGAAATAAAGTGGGTTAATCAAATATGACATGAGTGGTTATGTCATGATGTTGATTAAATCTATCTAAGGTATGTTGAACTTATAAGAAGTTTAGCTTACAAGACTTTTAGATTTAAAATTTCAAGAAGAACTAATGAATTTGCATTAAGCAAATTATGATATAGTTCTTGGAAATTTTGAAAAGGTCACGAGATATGGGTTTAGCAGATGCAATCCTTGAAGTGGAAATTTCTAAGAAATTGAATGGACTTGCTTTAAGCTAGTCACATTGTGTGGATAATTATTGAGAAATTAACAAGTATGATTTAGCAATGGCTAAAACCCAATAGGCATGAGTCAACATCTATTGAAGAATAGAGGTGACATTGTTTCTCAAGTTGAACACTCGAGAATTAATGGAAGTCTAGTGAGTTGGTATACTAGTAATCCTAAGTATATTGTAAAAGTACTAAGGTGCTTGAGATACAATTTGAGATCATGGATTACACTATACTAGACATCTATCGATAATTGAAGGATATAACGATGCAATTTGGATATATGAAATCAAAGACTTAAGGTCTATGAGCGGTTTCATATTCTTATTAGCGGAAGCGACTATATCATATAAATATTCTAAATAAACAAGTTATAAATAGATTCGTGGTGGAATCTAAGTTTATAGCTTTATATAAATGTGGTGAGAAAGCCGAGAGGCTATGCCAATTTATAGAAGATATTCCAAGGGATAAAGCTTGTGCTAGCAATTAGTTGTATTGCTAGAAGTCAATTGATGATTGATTGAACACAAAGCGTTATGTATAATAGTAAGTTTTGGCATATATGTCAAAGACGTAATACCGTTAAGAAACTACTCTCAACTAATTTGACTATGTGAAGTCAAATGAAAAACGGATCCGTTAACCAAGGGGTTAGAACCGAGAGTTAGTTGTAAATTATGGAGGGGAATGAGACATAATCCTATTAGAGTTGATTACAGCGGAAAACTCAATCTAGATGACTGGAGATCCCAAGAACTAGATTCAAAAGGGACCACCTAACTGTTAAAAGACTCACGCGTCACTGTGGGGGTCAAAACCCCAAGTCCATTCCTATTAGTGACATCCTGAAGGGACAAGGATAAGCCTATGGCTTTTAATGACTCTTACGCGTCGAGAAAGTCGAGAGGGGTAATACGGGTTACCTTCAAGAAGTCACCTATGTGAGAGATAAGAGGGGCCGCTTCGAGGAGAATTGTGTGAGGCTCAATTCTTAGACCCTCTCGCAGAACCAGGCATTATGTTCAGGGCCATGAACGAACATAGCTATAAGAAATGAAATATGTTAGGACATTACTTGTGTCTAGTATATGATCGGCTACACAAAAAGCATATCGATTCAAGGAAATCGCATCTATCGACTTGCGAGTAGAGTAAATATGCTAGTACGAGCGGAGGTTCAATGGGAAATATCCCCACACCTTCGTATGCAAGTTTTTGTCTGCCGGACTCTATCACCAATCTCGTCCTCAATTTCCTTCATGTGGGGGATTGTTGGAAAAATATATTATGTGTAAAGGAAATTGTGTATATTTCCATGCAAGAATCGTTTGTCGTTGGACAAAGATTATTGTGGGTTCATATTCTACTCCGTGAGAATATGAAAATGATATATTTATTTGTTCATTTTGAAGATTGAATAATAATAATAATATTGTAGCTCAAATAAATGGATGAAAGTTGGAAATGTGAGTTTGTCTCACATGTGAAAAGAATGGAAAAACTAGTTGATAGTTTTTGCCACTTTTATTGAATTATAATTCTTTTAATTCAAGATTAATTTCCAAGAATTACTTCCAAGCTTAATGTCCATTATTGACTTGCAAATGTAACTTGCAAACTATTGATAACAATGTTAATTGTTGAAATTAACTTGATCATCAATATATGGATTAATTGGTGAATTAATCCTTAGGGGGTTTTGAAATATAAAAGAAACACCCACAAGTCTTCTTAGGAGGAGAAAAAAAAGATGAAAAAGAAAACACAAAAAAAAAAAAAAAGAAATTTTCCATCAATCTTCTTCTCTCCCTCTTGCAATTTGTTCATCTTCTTCCTTTGGCCTCCTTGAATAATTGGAATGGTGATTTTCTCCAAGCATAGTTCATTTCGCCGAAAGGCTCAAGTGCGGAGTTGCATCCGGTCAATCCGTTTTATCCTGGGAGACTAACGCCCGTTAAACCTCAAGCACTCACAGAGAGGGGGATGAATTAGTCTTAAGGAGAGTGTTTTTTTACACGACTCGGATACAAGTGACTAATACGGTTGTAACGTTTCTTTTCATTCTTTCAATTTGTAATTGTAATTTCAATTATATTGTAATCGTTTTCCTTTCAATATTTACAAGATTTTATCCAACATAATTTTATAGTAAAGTTAGTCGAATCATGTTAATGCTTTCATGGAGGAAACATGTTAGCATCTGTTTTCCAGTGTTGTTGAGTGAATCATGCAACAATAACATGAATTTCACGCAACGAATAAATAGCGAAGAAAAGATTGTTGATGTTTATGCAAGGGATACATTTCCAGTTTGTGTTGGGGAATTTAGGGCTGGTGCTAGTTTTGGAAGGTGTGGTAGACGGTGGTAGTTGGGTAAATGAGTTCGTGTTAGGGAAGCCAAATTTTCTAACGGAGCGTTACAATTCTTTTAACAATATTATTCAAAATCCGTTAAATATTTAACTGGCGTTGGATCTGCTACTTTGTTACCCCACGTGGACGGCCGCTTCATTAATTCCACCAACTGTAACAACTTTAACCAAATGGGTGCAGAGTGGAAGTCATATTTGTGGGCGATGGTTCATTATCACATCTTCAATGATGCTCACTAACGAGGCATAAGTGTTGTGTTGGAGAAGAGGACCAACCGGGACTAGCAATCAGAGACGAAAGGAAGAAATTTAAAACGGACACTGCAGTTGTAGTGGGCGGCCACCCAAAATGGGGTGTGCCGGCGCCCACTACATCAGAGTATTTTAGGGCCATTTTCTGGCTAAGTGGGCGACCGCACATGTGATGGTGTGCGGCAGCACACTTTAGTGGACAGACCTGGGCCGGGCTTGAAAGTCTGATTTCAAGATTCCTTTTATGTCTAGGGTTTGGAACTTATTCCTAGATTAGTATATAAGCATAGCCCGTCCCCAAACTTGTTGTAACATAATATTAACATATTCTAGTGCAAGATCCTGGCTTTGTAAGTGCCCCCGGACGTAGTCAATAAAATTGACGAACTTGGTAAACAATTTCTTGTGTTCTTTTACTGTTTTTTGCTTTGTTTATTGTTCTTGTACTTGTTGGGATTGCTATTATTTTCTTGCGATCTCTTGTGTTTGGAGCAGTGGCAGAGCCAGGAAATTTAATCAATGGGGGAAAAATGAATCTTAGTGTATTTTTTCCTTTAAATCAAGGGGGGCAAGTTATTAAAAATTACACTAAACCCTCATAATTTCGAAAATTTTGCACTAGTAAAAAAAAATTGTTCAAACTAATGGGGGAAATTTCCCCCTTAAGCCCTTCCTAGCTACGCCTCTGGTTTGGAGAGTCAATACCACAACATGTTGGGTGCCGTGGCGGGTGAGAAATATGATACTATTGAATTTAGTAGATGAAATTGTTATAGTAATTGTTTTTGCAAGTAGGAGTTGGTCTTGAATTTATTCTGCTTCTGTCAATCTGCAACATCTCAAAACCTTGTGTCAGTGAGGCAGGGACGTAGGCAGAAATCAAATTCAGGGGGTCAAAATATGTACTAAGAGTACAGTCATCGAGTGGTGCTTGTATGTTGTTAAATTTGCAAAGAATGCACGGACAAGCCACATGCAGGGAATTCAAGTTTGAACTCAAGTTCAAAAAGACAATTCTATTATCCCCTTCAATTAAAATTAACTCATTGGACAAGTAAACTTTTTATAAACTACATGCTTTGCTTGCTTGTAACTTATGAAAATTATAATATAATTGTTGTTGGTGTTGTTGTTTTTTTTTTTTTTTTTTTTTAAACGGTTTTCTTTTTCACAATAGAAGTGACATTAGTAAAAAGGAAACTTAATATTCACATTCCCCATGACAAGGTGAATATAAATTGAAGATTTTACAAGATATATTTTTTCAAGCTAACATGTGTTACTATTTGTTCCTTCAAATTTAGGGGACTCCTTAATAATCAACTAGAATTTAGGCGATGTCGAATTCCATGTATATATTCTATTACTAAGCTAAGGGGCAAAAGTGAAATTCTTTAAAATCCAGAGGGGTCAAATATGTATGTATATGTTATTTTAATAAACTTGAAGGGGCTATGGGGGCAATTCTTGAAAGTTCAGGGGGTCAATTGACCCCTCTTGCCCTAACATAGCTACGTCCCAGCCGCCATGCCCTTCAGTAATCACTCAACGTTTTTGGTTATTTTCAAATCTCCTCACTCAATAAAAACGAAAAAAAAAAAAATTCAATTATCGTCATCCTAGTACTTTTTTTGGAAAGTTGTAACATATCATTCATTTCATGGCAATTGACATCGTTTACAAATCCGTATGAAATTTATTACATTTTTATCTAAAAGCCCTGCCGATCTATAGCCCTGACTATTACAAGTTCCTATTGATTTTCACCATTGTAAAATCTCCTAGCACCTAACATGCTGTAATGTCTTCATTTTGTGGATAGGATCATAAAAAACATAAAACAAGTTACACACATGAGTAATCCCTGTTACTTTTTGTGTGACTTCATTTACATTCTTTAACGATTCCTTCTATAAAATGAAAATACATGAACATTTCAAAGCGCTAGTATCTAGTTTACCACTGAACCAAAAATCTTAAGTTGGTGGATATGGGCTCAACTATGTACATCAAGACTTATTACTCCCCCTTACGTGTGACCCGACTACATTAAGGGAGTGAACACGTGATGTAAATGTGTTCAGTTTTAATTCGAGCAAAAATGAAAGTGGGACTATACAAACCCTTGACCTTGCGCAACGAAAGCTTTAATATCATGTCAAGTTTACCGGTAATCCCAAAATTTAAGCTGATCGATAGTAACTCAACTATACGTATCAAGCCTTAATAGTTAGTACTATAATCATGAAAATTAATTGATATCTTTCTTTTTGAGTCAAAATATTGAAATGATACAAATTTTAACATCAATTTTATTTTTATATTTATTTTGAGACGAATAAAGTGGAAAACACAAACACGCAAAAGAATGTAAAGGGCAAATAGAAGATGAAGGTAGACCAGTTGATTGACAATCGTAGCTTCTAGGTAAACCCCATGTTACAATTGTCAGATGAATACAAAATGTGTCGCACCAATTTTTTTGGCTATTAATTGCTAGTACAAATTAAATTTTGACGGGTCTTTCACTCACTCCCAACTTTGAATTATTCAATGAATTTAATTTTCTTTGGAGTAATTGACGAGGCAAAGTCTTCTCATTTTATACGTATATTTGCCTATATATACTTACAACTTTATTCTTAAATTTGCATCAATTATTTTATTTTGCTACCAAAAACAAACAACCAACATCTTATGGCTGCCATGCTTATGCTACTACTTGGCCTCTTATTGCCTATGCTCCAAACCACAGGTTCTCTCTCTCTTCTTCACACTACTTTTACAACCTTATAAGCAATGCTACTATAATTGCATACTAATAGTTACATAATAATGGTGTTTTTTTCTTTCTTTTTATGATGAAAATAAGTGTTTTTTTTTCTTTCTAAATAATGCAATTTTATAAATATTCGCATAAATAAAACACTATTCTTACAATGTTTGACAAGTCAAATGTTGCACGCTTTTTAATATTTTACTCATTTAGACTAATCATATAAAACATACAGGTGTACAATCGGTAGGTGTGTGCTACGGTCGGAACGGCAACAATTTACCCTCTGAACAAGATGTTGTAAATCTATACAACACTAACAACATAAGAAAAATGAGAATATACGATCCGAATGCCAATGTTCTCAACGCACTCAGACGATCCAACATTGAAATCATCCTCGACGTCCCCAATCCGAGTCTCGAATCAATTGCATCAAACCCTTCTGAAGCCACGACATGGGTTCAAAACAATGTCCTAAATTACAACCCTGATGTCAAATTTAGGTACATTGCTGTCGGAAATGAAGTGAACCCGGACCCCACCAAAGGCACGTCGCAGTATGCCCCATTTGTTTTTCCAGCTATGCGAAATATTCACAATGCTATAGTGGCAGCCGGTCTACAGAACCAAATCAAGGTATCAACGGCGACATACTCCGGTCTCCTCGAAGAATCTTCTCCACCCTCTGCAGGTGTCTATCTCTATAGGTCAACATTTATTGACCCAATCATTGGTTTCCTCGCACAAAACAATTTACCGTTACTTGTCAATGTGTACCCATACTTTTCGGGCCCAGAAAATAATCTCCAGTACGCTTTATTTACTGCCCCCGGTGTTGTTGTCCAAGATAATAATGGTTTTGGATACCGCAACCTTTTCGATGCCGTTTTGGATTCTCACTACTCTGCTTTGGAGAAATCCGGCGGACCGAATATCGAGATTATTGTGTCGGAAAGTGGGTGGCCGTCAGAGGGTGGGCCCGTCACGTCGGTCGAAAATGCAGGGACTTATTATAGGAATTTGATTGGTCATGTTAGTGGAACAAATGGGACACCAAAGAGGCCGGGAAGAACCATAGAGACATACTTGTTTGCTATGTTTGATGAGAATTTGAAAAATGGGGCAGAGTCAGAGAAGCATTTCGGGATATTTACTCCGGGTCAACAGCCAAAGTATCAACTCAATTTCCCTTGAGAATATCATAATTTATATAAGCTTATACGTAGTTAATATTGGAAAATAAAACTTCGTTGGAATATTATAATAAGTGAATCCTATAACTACAATGGTTTAGTTGGAGGCGATCACAATGTATTACTTCTTTCTGAAGTTACCATTGTAGTAATTCCTACACCTATTACAAAAATTAATAGCAATATTTAGTGGACGATTATTAGCCAATCCGGATTCTCCATGTTTTAACTACTCAACAACATCAAATATTATCCGACGGGGATTTCTTAAATGCCGACTTGAGCCAGTTTCTATGTTTTACTTGGAGTAGAATCTGTATGTTTCAAGATTTAAGTCGAATTTGTCATTGTTGTAAGTTAATAAATGGATCTATTATGAATATTTGTGGTGAGCCTCCGGTCATTGTGGAGTGTTGTCTCTGTTCTTATATGCAATTGAATTTGTTGTTTCGAAAAAAAAAATACTATGTGCCATTTCGTATAATGCTCTCTCCCTTAAATAACAATGGAAATTGTTCTACTTTCAATTTGATTATTGGGATTTTCCCAAATTTCAATAAAAAATTATTGATAATTATGATATTTAAAAAAATAAAATTAGGATGTTGTTATACACACCCGTAAAATTATTGAGTATACCCGTAATCTAATTTCTTTCATAAATATCATCCAGACAAATGTCCTAATTAACCTGCACCCATAATATCTATTCTTTCATCCTTTTGGGTATGGAACCGCTGCACCGAGATTCGGTGCACCGCTGGACCGATGTGAAAGTTGCACAACGTATTGTAAAACGTTTTCTACACAACGTTTTAGTGCGCTACACAACGTAAAAACGACAGAAAAAGTGTTAGCTCCTGAAAAACGTTTTACATTTGCAAGTACACGTTTTATATTAGGTAGAAAATATTTTACAAAACGTTGTGCAATTTTCACATCGGTGCAGTGGTTCGAAATCTCATCCTTTCTTCAATTCCTACTGCTACTCGTAATCTTAGGCCTTCACAATGAAACATGTTTGATCAACTATTCTTGCTTCTTCTATGCAATATCGTCTTCTTCTTCTACATGGTTGTGCGAGTGCGTGCGAATGGGTGTGTGAAAGTGAATGTGTGGGAGTGGTTAATCTAAACTGCAAATCTAGATAAAACAAAATACTCCCTCCGTCCCATTTCAAATCGCAAAATTTGTCATTTTGTGTCACAAATTGCAAAATCGATAAATGGAAAGTTTTTACCCACTTCCATACTCACATCAACTAACACACTAACTATTCCATATCACAGTAAACTATTTACGCTCACAACACATCATCTTTTTCACTTTTTACTTAATTTATCGTACAAAAACGGTTTTGTGCAATTTGAATGAGACGGATGAAGTATTTAAACTGGAAATTCCTCCTTCACACGAATCGGTGTGGTTGCCGGCCGCAAGTGGAGCATATTGAGGACATCCATAGTGGATTCAGAGAAATTAGTGTGTTTGGTGAGCTCTGCTTGCTCTTGAGCTTCCTTAACTGGTTTCTGTTCTCTGTAGTGTTGTCACACAACTTCCCGCTTAGAAAAAGCAACTCGCTTTGTAGTGTCGTCACCAAGATAAGCGCGGCGCTCAGAGTTAGAGAGTACTCCCTTCGTCCCAGCACAAGTAGTACTAGAGATCCGGAGATTAAGAAAAAGGGAGAATATGTATGGTAGAAAATGAAGAGAGAGAATGAGTGGGTAAATAGTAGTGTTGGTTGAATAAATTGAGTGGTGGAAAATGAAGACAGAGAATGAGTGAGAATATAAATATATTAAAACATTTTCATTTTGGGTAGTTTCACTTGTGGTGGGACAGACGAAAAGGGAAAAAAGTCTCACTTTTGCTGGGACGGAGGGAGTATTCAATACTCTGCTCAAAGTAACAATATTTTCTTAAATACGCTATTGGCATTAGTCGACTTAAGTCCGAGAAAACCTAGATTTACTATCGCTGATAGTGAATTTAAGCCATAAAATCCTAAATTCGAATTGTGAATATATTTAGAAAAAGTTGGTTATTACTTGATCTTTTTAACAACACGAAATTCAATTGCATTAATAATAAGAACATAGACGACACTCCACATAGGCCGGAGGCTCACCCCATATGTACATTGAAGATCCTTTCTTAACCTAGAACAAATAAACTTTTGAGCAAAATCTTGATACACTCGGATTTGGTTTCGGAAAAGAAGAGGAAGAGGGAGGAGATGACGGAGTAGAGGAAGGTGTAGGGGGGGTTCAGAAAGTTCAGGTGGTGGCTGAGATGTGGTTGTCGTGGGTGGAGAGAGAAGCACGGGTGAAGTTGGTGCCGAAGGAAAACGACTCATCGGATTTGTTAGTAAATCAGACCCAAAAGACAAATAATAACGAACACAAATCAACACAGAATATACGTGGTTCACCAATCTCTATTGGCTACCTCCACAGGCAAAGGCAAACATATATTATTATGGCGGAGAAACAATTACAAAGAAGATGATGATCACACTAATCTATGCTTGCACGAACTTTGATCACAAAGTTCCTAGCTATGCAAGTCCATAAAACTAGAATTATTGATATCTCTCTCTCTATGTCTTTGGTTACGCTATTAAATAAATACTAAACTATGGCTAGTATTTATAATATTGTTAGACCTAATTAGGAAGATAGAAGGAGTCCTAAATCAAATCCCAGAATGACTTGATTTACTTTCTACGCAAGCCAAAACAGTGCAAGAATTCGGAACACCTCGGAGAAAAGGTCCGCCCGGGTCTAGGTAGTGGTCCGTCCGGATCTTAGCTTTGGTCCGGCCGGACCTTCTGACACACCCGACCGGATCACCAAAAAACTGCTGCTTCGTTTTTTGTTCTTTCTTCAAAATCACTCTAACAATCTCCACCTTGATTTTAAATCTCCCCTAATAATTCAGATGCACGAGCTTCCGATATAGCCTCCACCTTGAGCCACATCCCTCGTACCAGATTTTCAACCTTTGCCTAAGTCTGTCTTTCGTTAAAGACACTTGATTTTGTGCACCATGTATCTTCAAGACACTCAAAATTTGCCTCACCAGACAAACAACCTTGTCCTCTGGACAATCAGATTTTCTGCATGCAATGTATCCTACGGACACTCAGATGTGCACCTACGGGTACTCAGACTCGCCCCAACGGGCGACTAACAGTCATTCAATTGTGGCCCATCCAGTCGACATTGGATCATGCCAACCATGACTGATAACATCGGTGTGTGTTGATCTTCTAGCCGTGGCTTGCCCAGTTCACTCCGGCCTAGAGTAAAACGATGCTCCACCTGCTCGTCAACACCCTCACCAATCTCAGAACCTTGGAGGATAAACAAGGAACCTTTTCTTTCTCCTTCAGAATCACATCTGAACCTTTGTAGACATCTAGAACTCAACCTTCACCCTTGAAACTGTATCCCTTATTGTCCAACCGACTAAGTGATATCAGATTCTTTGAAACTTGTGGAACGTGTCTTACCTTGTTCAATGTGAGAGTTTTATCACCATAAGTTCTCACCCTTACGGAACCCATACCAACTACCTCGCAGTCCGATCCATTAGCCATATAAATACGGTCTCCATCTTTCTGCTCGTACGTTCCAAACTGCTCCTTGTGCGAACACATGTGATAAGACGCTCCCGAATCTAGGACCCATGCAACTTCCTTGCACGCTACTTCTTCGGTCACCAGGGCATAATCAAAATCCTCATCAAGATTGTCACTGCTTGCTGCCGCAACAGTCGACTTAGATTTCTGCTGCTCTCTCTTCTTCTTGGGACAATCGGTTTTCCAATGCCCTTTCTCCTTGCAAAAACTACAGATATCTCCAGGTCTCGGACCCCGTCTAGAACCTCCGTTCCTTCGACCATGCCCTCTGCTGCCTTCCGCAACCAAACCTGATGACTGAGATTCTGTGCTAGTACCACTCGCCTTTCGGCGTAGTTATCTAGTCTTCAGACCAGAATTTACTTTCTCCAGAGTAATTGTCTCTTTGTTCAGACATGAATCAACATATGATTCATATGACAATGGTAGAGACACCAGAAGAATTAAAGCAGCATCCTCATCCTCAATTTTCACCTCTATATTACGCAATTCAAGTAATAAAGCAGAAAATCTATCTAGATGATCCTTGATAGGCGTACCTTCAAACATATGGAAAGCGAATAGCTTTTTCTTCATATAGAGCTTGTTGGTTAGAGACTTCGTCAAATACATCTTCTCTAACGTTAGCCACAAGCCTCCCGTTGTTTCTTGATCCGCTACTTCTGCTAAGATCTCATCATCAAGACTCATGATAATCATTGAATGAGCCTTCTCATCCAATACTACCATGTCTGCAGCCTTCTTCAAATCCTCCGCTGTGGGAACGACATCTGCCTTGCCTTTTAGATCCTTATGATCCTTGATTGCAGTTTCCACTGGAGCCCACAAGCTTTGTCTTCGCAACATGGCTTTCATCTTGATATGCCATAAACTGAAACTGTTCTTCCCATCAAACTTGTCGATTTTCTGGTCCATCCCGGAATCCATCTCTTTCTATCGCAGCGGAATGCCCTGATCTTCCTTAACTAACCAGGCTCTGGTACCACTTGTTAGTAAATCAGACCCAAGAGACAAATAATAACGAACACAAATCAACACAGAATATACGTAGGTCACCAATCTCTATTGGCTACCTCCACAGGCAAAGGGAAACATATATTATTATGGCGGAGAAACAATTACAAAGAAGATGATGATCACACTAATCTATGATTGCATGAACTTTGATCACAAAGTTCCTAGCTATGCAAGTCCCTAGAACTAGAACTATTGATCTCTCTCTCTATGTCTTTGGTTACGCTACTAAATAAATACTAAACTAGGGCTACTATTTATACTATTGTTAGACCTAATTAGGAAGATAGAAGGAGTCCTAAATCAAATCCCAGAATGACTTGATTTACTTTCTACGCAAGCCAAAACAGTGCAAGAATTTGGAACACCTCGGAGAAAAGGTCCGCCTGGGTCTAGGTAGTGGTCCGGCTGGATCTTAGCTTTGGTCCGACCGGACCTTCTGATACACCCGACCGGATCACCAAAAAACTGCTGCTTAGTTTTTTCTTCTTTCTTCAAAATCACTCTAACAGGATTCAATGAATTTGCCTTCAACTTTCACTTTATTCAGACCCACATCCCGAGACACCAACTTGTCGGGCCGAAGATTGAGGAACAAGAGGAGATCTATCAAGAGAAAGATTTCTTCGAGAAAGGGTAGTTTGGAGGATAGAAAGGTGTAGAGTACACCATTCGTCGATATTGGTAAAGGGTTGGGGAGAGAGTGACGAGTGAGAGGAAGAAAAACGGAAGACATGTTCAATAAATTTGACATGTCTTGAAACAAAGATTTTATGAGTAGAGGGATCATGGCAATAATAGGCACTCTGAGTTGAGGAATAGCCGACAAAAACACAAGGAGCAGAGCGTGGTTCAAGTTTATGGGAGTTTAAGGACGGGGCCAAGGATAACATAGACACCCAAAACTACGAAGTTTATTATAGTTGGGAGAAGTATTGTGTAAGGTAAAAAAGGGGTGGCCATTTTAAGAGTTGGAGTGGGCATGCGGTAAATGAAGTAACAAGAAATGGCAAAGTCAAGGGGCCAATATTTTAAAGGCATAGAAGCATGGGTAAGTAAAGAAAGGCCGGTTTCAACAAATATGTCGATGACGGCGTCCGGAGTGCCCATTGTGTTCGGGTGTATGGGGTGGGGGTGGTGAGATGATAAGTACCATGAGATTTAAGAGTGGGACTGAGACCAATATTGTCGCGCCCCGACCCATGGTCCTACTTGGCCCCACGTTCGGGACACGCACGGAAGACGTCATAAAACATTTTAGGAAAATTTTTCGAAATATACTTTCATAAAAAGTTCATATAACCAAACAACATTTACTAGACTTGACTACAAGTCACAAAACAAACTTTCACAAACAAGTACTTAGCCACTTGGCCACATACTTCACTTACTTACTTATTTACAACACGAACATCTACTAAAAGAGATGATACCACAACTGAGTCACGGGTACACTACCCAAAAGGTATTACATTTACATAATGTATCCTTTACTTACACAACGTTTCCCAAAATGTCTTACCCAAAGATCTCCTCGACGTCCTCCCAGTGTGTGTGAACTATCCCCTGGGCTCCTTCTTATCTAAAACGGTAAACAAATAAAGGGTGAGAATAAATCTCAGTAAGTTACTAAAATGCAACTACATTACATGCTAATATGATAACATAAAGGAACAATACCACAAATGATCATATAGCATATAGCACATAATATGAGAGGCTCCCTATCGCCAACCGTCCCATACCGGTTGGAAATAACGACCAACTCATCATGCAACACATAAAGCGGAATGAAACACTCATACGTGGATACTGAGCCAAGGTTCTCGAACCAAAACAATAACCATCTGAGAGGCATCAACTGAGCAGCATCGAAGAGCTGAAACGGGTTCCGGAACCAAACAATCACAACAACAACGGGGAAAATGACACAGAGTCATAACCCAAAGTGCCCAACCTTTGACCTAAGGAAGGGGTTAAAAATGGGAAACCAATGATAGGAGCCTTATAATGTACTTGGCTCGTGAGACCATTATAATCCCTATCACTGCCTGAACACACACAAAAGTACCAGCTGGACTTTACACGCAAGCGTAGCAAATAATATTTGCTTAAACAACAACCGGGGTATGGTTCCAAAGTAGGGAACCACACAAGCTCATCATAAAGAGGCAAACACGTATTCATAATAGAATCCACAACATTGACATTTAGTCACCACACAATCGATCCAAATGATCACATCAATTCAAATCCGATCACAAAGGACCAACTCTACCATAACGGACCATTAATAATCTTTTTGTTACTAAACACCTACTGGATTTCCGAACTATAATAATCAGAACCCAACTGAATAAACTAACCCATCGTTTAGTACTCGAGAAGAGCTTTTCAACGATAGTTTACACGACCAAAACGGAGTCCGGATGCAGAAGTTATGGCTAAAATTGTACTAAAATTATACTCCCTTCGTTTCACCGTCCCAAAAGTATAACACTTACAACATACAACATTTATAAATTGCCCAAGGCTATGAACTCAGTCTAAAAACAACACTAACATCCATCTAAAGCCAATTCCATACTACTCCCTTTGTCCCCAAAATTACAAGTAACATAAAAGCATTCAAAACATTATTTTTTAACACATATAGCATATATTTTAATAATTAAAGGGGGATTAGTAACTTACCTATTTTCCGGAAAAGTATCACAGAAATAATATTTGCTCGGGTAGAAATGATCTATTCAACACCCTGATCATTTATATATAATTAGATTTGAAAATGGAGTAGTAAATAAAAAGAAATGAAATTAATAAGAACAAAATCTCACCTTCATCAACAATGGAATTCTCTGGGAAAATATTTTGGGAAAGTTGGTGTGTGAGTATGGTGTAAACGCAGAGGAGGGAGGGAGATCTTTATGTTTTAATAAAATTTTCACCCCAATTTCAACTTTGGTCACTCTAACTTTCCTTTTAACACATAAACCCCTAAAGTTATATTTTTTTCAAATAAGGATCCTAAGGTTTCAACTTAAATAATTAACTCCCTTAACACTTGTTACAACTAACACAAATAATCAATCAAGATGTGCAAATTATGAAATATTATGCAACACATAAAATGCACACATAATTTTTAAATTAAAATTCTCAAAATATAAAATAATTATTAAAATAAATAAACGGATTTTGGGGTCGTTACACTCACTCCCCCTTAAAGAAAATTCGACCCGAATTTTAGGATTGCTTACCTCAACCCTCAAACAACCAAGGATACTTCCTCTCGATCTCCTCCCGAAGCTCCCAAGTTGACTCTTCCACATTATGATTCCTCCACACAACTCGCACAAGGGGAATACTCTTAGTTCGCAATTCTTGAACCTTTGAATCAATAACTTGGTCTGGATGCTCCTCGTACGACATACTCGGTTCAATATCCTCGGGAACCTCGGACAAGACATGAGAAGGATCATACACATACTTTCGAAGCATCGAGACATGAAAAAAATTATGGATCTTGTCAAGAGAATGAGGTAACGCAAGACGATACGCTCTATCTCCAACTCTACTCAAAATCTCGAATGGGCCAATATACCTCGGTGCTAGCTTGCCTTTCTTCCCGTACCTGCGAATCCCCACTTTAGGTGAAACTTTCAAAAACACAAAGTCACCCGAATGAAACTCAAGATCTCGCCTCCGGTGATCGGCATAGCTTTTGTCTACTCTGAGCAGTACTCAAATGATCCCGAATAAGTTTAACTTCCTCAATTGATTTGTTCACCATGTCAATACCCCAAATTTTTGCTTCTCCCACTTCATCCCAACAAATCGGAGACCGACATTTCCTCCCATACAAAGCTTCATACGGGGCCATCCCAATACTTGACTGAAAACTGTTGTTATAGGCAAATTCCACGAGAGGTAAATGAGAATCTCAAGAATCTGAAAAATCAACTGAGCAAGCTCGCAACATATCCTCGAGAATCTGAATAGTCATCTCTGACTGCCCATCTGTCTGGGGATGAAAAGCTGTACTGAACTTTAACTCTGAACCCAAAGCCTTCTGAAACGCTTGCCAAAACCGAGATGTAAATCTAGGGTCACGATCAGACACAATACTCACCGGAACACCGTGCAATCTCACAATCTCATTTATGTACAAAGTTACAAGCCTTTCCATCGAGTAACTAATCTCAATAGGTAGAAAATGAGAAGACTTTGTCAATCTATCCACTATCACCCAAACTGCGTCAAACCTTCTTCGAGTACGAGGTAATCCCGTCACGAAATCTATAGTAACATGCTCCCACTTCCATTCCGGAATCTCTAACGGTTGAAGTAACCCCGCAGGTCTTTGATGCTCAGCTTTAACTTGTTGACATGTTAGACACTTGGATACATAATCCGCTATTTCTCTCTTCATATTATTCCACCAAAAGTGTTGCTTCAAATTCTGATACATTTTTGTGCTCCCGGGATGAATAGTATACCTCGACTTGTGGCCCTCATCTAGAACTTGGCGTTTAATCCCATCCACGCAAGGCACACATAACCGGCCTCTGAAAGTTAACACTCCTTCGGAATTAAGAGAGAAATCCTCGAATTTACCATCTTCGATTTTATCCATTATTTTTACTAACTCCGGATCATCATTCTGAGCTTCCTTTATTTGTTGAATCAAGACTGGTAATACTCGAATACTCGCAAAAATAGCCCCATGCATTGATTCATAAGGACTCCAATCTCGAGCATCCTCTAACATTTTCCATTCACGCACCATCAATGAAGCCATAAAAGATTTCCGGCTAATGGCATCAGCTACCACATTTGCTTTACCCGGGTGATAAGAGATAGTGCAATCATAATCCTTCAATAGCTCCATCCATCTTCTTTGCCTGTTATTCAACTCCTTTTGTGAGAAAAGGTACTTCAAACTTTGATGATCGGTAAAAATCTCAAATTTTGCTCCGTAAAGATAATGTTTCCACTTGTGCAACGCAAAGACAATAGCCGCAAGCTCCATATCATGGGTAGGATAATTCTGCTCACTCGGAGTCAACTTTCTTGAAGCATACGCAATCACCCTTCCGTTTTGCATTAACACACACCCGAGGCCTTCTTTAGAAGCATCGCTATAGATTACCAAATCATCATTTCCATTAGGAAGCGCAAGGATAGGAGCTGTAGTCAACCTCTTCTTCAACTTTTCAAAGCTAGATTGACACTTGCCATCCCACACATACGGTACATTCTTTCGAGTCAACTGAGTCAACGGAGTAGAAATTTTAGAAAACCCCTCGATAAATCTTCTATAATACCCGGCTAGACCCAAGAAACTTCGAATCTCTGTAACTGATTCAGGCCTCTTCCAATTCACAATAGCTTCAATCTTGGAGGGATCTACGGATATTCCTCTATTAGAAACCACGTGCCCCAGAAAAGATACTTCATCGAGCCAAAAAGCACACTTACTGAATTTCGCAAACAATTGCTTCTCACGAAGAACAGATAGAACCATTCGCAAGTGTTGCTCGTGCTCCTCCCTAGACTTGGAGTAAACAAGAATGTCATCAATAAATACAACCACGAAGGTATCAAGATAAGGTTTGAAGACCCGATTCATCATATCCATGAAAACAGCCGGAGCATTAGTCAACCCGAAAGGCATAACCAAAAATTCATAATGACCATACCTACTACGGAAAGCAGTCTTAGAAATGTCTTCAGAACGAATCTTTAACTGATGGTACCCACTCCTTAAGTCAAGTTTTGAAAAGACGACTGACCCTTGGAGTTGATCAAACAAGTCATCAATGTGAGGTAGAGGATACTTATTCTTTACAGTTACCTGATTCAGCTTCCTGTAGTCGATGCACAGTCTTAAAGACCCATCTTTCTTCTTGACAAACAACACAGGAGCTCCCCACGGTGACACACTAGGTCAGATGAATCCCCGATCAAGTAACTATTGCAATTGCACCTTCAATTCTTTTAGTTCAGCTGGAGCCATTCTATAAGGTGCTTCAGATATGGGGGTAGTACCTGGAAGCAAGTCAATACCAAACTCGATCTCTCTATCGGGAGGCATAGAATATTCAGAAGAGAACACATCAGGAAACTCTTTAACTACACATCCTCTATTTCACGAGACTTTTTAGTAGTATCCAAAACACAGGCCAAGTACCCCACGCAACCACGGTGCAATAGCCTCCTAGCTTTCACATACGAAATAATACGAATTACCTTACCCAAAGAAGCTGCCCCAAAAGTAAACACAGGCACACTAGGGATAGAAAACGTAACCACTTTCTTAAAACAATCAACAGAGGCATGATATTTACTTAACCAATCCATACCCAAAATAACATCAAAATCTTGCAATGGCAATAAGACTAAATCAGCAAGTAAAACATGCTTACTAATATTCACATCACAATCACGTAACACTTTATCAGCTATCAAACAATCTCCCATGGGAGTCGACACTTCTAGCACATAAGGCAAAGACTCAGAAGAAGAATGCAATCGAGATGCAAAAGACACAGACACATATGAATGCGATGAGCTGGGGTCTATAAGTGCACGTGCTCTCAAACTTGACATAGAAATTATACCTCCAATTACGGTGGAAGCATCCGAAGCCTGTTCCTGATTGATTGCAAACACTCGACCTTGAACCTTTGGTCTTCCCGAGGCATCACTTTTCTGACCCTGAGACGGTCCAACACCACTACCCGATGGTTGACCCCCCGATCTCGGGCAATTTCTTTGAAAATGGCCAAGTTGTCCACAGTTCAAACACTTTCCTTGTTTCTTCCAACACCGCTCTTCACTGTGCCCTTCCCTTTGACAATAATTACATACTCTCTTGCTTTGACCCCCAGAAAAATTACCTTGATTTCTAACACTCGGTTGCCCTTGTGGTTGTCCTCTAAATGGGGTTGAAGTCCCTTGTCCTCCACGATTATCATTTCTTTGTGGTTGTGGTCTACCTTGCCTTCCAGCACTTATTAATTCCACCTTCCTCTTGTGTTCTTCAATGTTGTGCTCCACTTGATAAGCTCGATCAACTGCATCTTGAAATTCTTGTAGCTTGTGGGACACCAATTGAGTCCGGATCACTGTCTTTAACCCTTTCACAAACCTTGTTGCTTTCCTATCCTCCGTTGCAATCAAATGAGTACAATACCTTGATAACTCCGTGAATTTGGCTGCATACTGAGCCACCGACATTGTATTCTGTTCCAAGCTAAGGAATTCCACTTCTTTTCGGTCTTGGTCCACCCTCGGAATAAAATGTTCCTTGAACTTCTTCAGAAAATTTGCCCAAGTATAAGGTACATGAGCATCGTCCCAACTGGCTTTCAAAGTCCTCCACCAGTACTCCGCAGCTCCAATCAACTTGTAGGTAGCAAACCTAACTCGATCTTCTTCAGTACATCCCAAAACATCGAATATCTTTTCCATGGACTCGATCCATCTCTCTACCTTGGTTACATCCGGTTCACCATCATAGCCGGTTGGTTTCATCTTTAAAAACTGTTCTAGACCATACCTCGGAGGTTCATGCTCTCCTCCTTGCCTCTGATCATGGATGGTTTTCATTGCGGCCTCGAACATCCCTTGAAACATAGCTCGAGCTTCTTCCCTTACATTACCCTGGCCTGCAGTACCAGACTGTTCACCCTCATGTTCAGGCATTCTTACTGAGTACCTGCATAAAACACTCAACGTTACTCACTCCATACTCAACTACCCTCCTAGGTCACTTAGTCATTCTAGACCATCTACAACCTAGCTCTGATACCAACTATCGCGCCCCGACCCATGGTCCTACTTGGCCCCACGTCCGGGACACGCACGGAAGACGTCATAAAACATTTTAGGAAAAAATTTCGAAATATACTTTCTGTTGGTAGTGGTGCCCTAGGCACGTTTAATAAACGTTGTAATTGTTATCATTTATTTCATATCAATAAAGATATGTTTTGATTATTATTGTTGTTCATGTTTACTTATAATAATCCCCGTCCCTAGTACTTGTTAAGCACTAGTATAAAGGCTAAATGATCATGGGATGATCATGTTAGATTTATGGGTACTTGTTTGGAACAAGGTACTGGACATGACCCACTGTATGAGATTTATGTCATGGTCCATGTCGTAC
This sequence comes from Campanula takesimana, assembly GCA_026119855.1. Lineage (NCBI taxonomy): Eukaryota > Viridiplantae > Streptophyta > Magnoliopsida > Asterales > Campanulaceae > Campanula > Campanula takesimana. The sequence goes on along the minus strand of JAOWBW010000792.1, from coordinate 36,759 downwards.
ATATATTTCATATTAGTTATGTCATTTGAATCCTTAGACATGTAGTTATTATAGTCTTCCACTTGATGAACGTTGTGTTTGACATATTCAAACGCTACCTTAACACGGTAGTTATAAAGGGTATGGTTGGCATAATCGGATTCCCGTTGGGAAGAATAATAAGCTAAATGGATTTGTCCCTCCACGGAGAGATGTCAAGCTTGGGCCCCTCGAAGGAATGATGTTGATGAAATGTTCGGCCGGACTCAAATTGATTGATTGGATCAATAGCATTTGAATTATCAACATATTCGGAATCGAGAAAGTATTGAACAAAACAAGTTGACTGTTTGACCATGACTTGTGTTCAATAACATCGTGGACAAAGGGATTGTGACATATTCTAAAGGAATGCGAACTTGTATCTAGTTATACTATTTGGGTAGGTATGACGGTTTGGTAGAACCTAATCATCTCTTATGGAATCATGTTTGAGCCCATTGCCAACTTAGTATAATCCTAGAGGGTCACACACAATAGAACGAATCTTAAATAAGAGGACTATATTGGTATTTAGGGTCGGAGGACCTCCAAGGAATTTATGGAAAGTTCTGGGCCTCCTGGTCAACCAAGCGGGCGCTTGGGTTGCACCAGGCGGGCGCCTGAACAAGCCGAAAAAGGAATTGGACTTTCTGCCCAAACAAGCGGGCTCCTGGGTAGGACCAGGCGGGCGCCCGGTATGCCGGTTTGAAATTTCCTAATTCGATTAGGAATGGTTTTTGACACAAGTTACCTATTTGGAATAGGTTTTAATTGTGTATAAAAGCACCAATTCGGCCAGACCATATAAACAAGTGCTTTTTGTGAGTCTCAAAGAGTTTGAGAGAGATTTTATTTTGTTCTAAGATATCATTGATTGAGGAACAAAATAATTCACAAATAAATTCCTTATAGTTCTTTATTGAATTGTGAAAGTGTGTTTCATAATATTGGTCTAGCAACCAAGATCAAAGAAGCTCCTTTGATATTCGCTCGAAGTGTGGATACCGCTAGAGGGTGAAAATCATCATCTTCAAAGTTCGTGTTCAAGCTTTGTGATCGTGATCAAGTCTTCAAGTTTCTCCACCAAAGATCAAGAGAAAATTCATAGCCATCAAGGGTTAGTTATTCCTCTATTCATCTTGTTGTATTTGATTTAATCATATGAACGGATCCATGGCTTTGGGTTTCTTAAAATTTTAATTGCTATATTCCGCTGCGCATGTTACTTGGAAACCTAACAGTGGTATCAGAGCCCCGTTCATGTTGATTAATTCAATACTTGAATCATGTTGTGTGTATATAAATTGTTTATGTGCCAAGCATGATATGAATATTGGATTATATGATGTTTATGTGTGTTTGTGATTTTATGTGGTTTATTGTTTTTCCAACTTTAATCGCACGATTTAATCGCAATAAAAATTATGGTGGATTCTGAATTATTTCGATTATTGATTTTTGATTGGATCAAAGTTTTAATAATCGGGGAAAAATAATTTTGAGACAAAATTTTCGAACTTTAAAATTCTATACTATTCTGGCCATTCAAGCGGGCGCCTGGTCCTTTGCAGGCGGGCGCTCGGTGGTCAAAATTTGTTCTGATTTTGGTTAAAATCTGAATATGGAATTTTCGATAAATTCGACAAAACCAGTAACAGAACCAGTCCAGACTTGTTGATCTGGAATGGGTTTTGGGTAGTTGGTTTGTGTGTGGATTTTGGGGTTTGATTTTCCTATTTGTTTTAGTCTTGTGATTCTAAGATTGGTTCAAGGTTTGGATGGCTAATCTGCGTTCATCGAGATTGTGTTTCCCAAACTTGATCGCAATCAAAGTCTCAAAGATAAAACGAAGTTAGAATTATGAAGAGTTCATAATTGCTAAAATTGAGAAACAAAGTTCTTGATTCAATGATTGGAGATCCATGTGGAATTGTGAATGCAATTGGCCTACGTTCATCGAGACCATCTATTGCTTAGTTTCGGCCACATGGACTACTTTCTTGATTTCTTGAATTAGTGCGGGATTGTGGTTGCCTAATGGCTTAGTTCGACCGCACTTCTTGTTGTCTTGATTTGGAGATAATAACCAAAGTTGAAATAGTCTCATCCTCATAATTATAGAGAAACTAATGACACATAAATATCATGCTTAAATTAATGGAGATTAATTTAGTGGCTAAACTTGATGTGTAACATGTTTATATTATGTGCTCATAAATGTGTTATATGCTATATATGATGAACCTTCAAAGAAAGTTTTAAGTCTTTTATTGCCATGCCATGATTAAAACACTTGTTAGTACATGAGTGATTTTAATGTAGATTCGCCCTAGCGAGATGCATTAAATTTGTTTATGTATGAGCAAGATAGATAGTGTGGGCACCTAGCGGGACACATTAACTGTGCGTTTAAAATGGTTAGACTTAATTGGGCGTCAAAACAGTTTTGGGCCTAGGCAAAGATGAGGTTTAACATGCTTTTTGAAATTTGATTTCTTAAAGAATCTCATAAAAGGAACTAAGAGTCATATGAGATATGATTGACAAGAGTTGTCTACCTAATTAATTTGATTTTGTGTAATCCGCCTTAGCGGACTTGAAATTAAATTAAAGTTGGATCTTAACCCATTTAAATTATATTATACATTGGATGTATATGAAGGTTATATAATTTAGTGGGAGTATTTTGTTTGAAAAATATATTATTTATCTCTTTAATGAAAATCGGTACTTATTAAATTTTGGAATTTTTTGCATATTTGTAGATAATGACTAATAACACTCAATCAATGTCGTTGCGATCGATCCTTGAGAAGGATAAACTCGAAGAGAATGGTACAAATTTTATGGATTGGATCCGTAGCATAAGAATTGTTCTTAGGCAAGAAGATAAGTTGTACATTCTCGATGGGCCTCTCCCCGTTGAACCACCGCCTACTGCCCCTAGGGTAGAAAGAGATAATTACAAGAAACATCGTAATGATTATAGAGATGTAAGTTGTCTCATGCTTGCTGCTATGTGTTCAAAACTCCAACAAAGTTTGGAACATTTGGAAGCCTATGAGATAGGCGTGGAGTTGAGAACTATGTTTCAAGAGCAAGCTAGGCAAGAGAGGTACAAGACCATTGTTGCATTCACTACTAGTAAAATGAATGAATGGCAACAAGTGAGTCCTCACTTTCTTAAAATGAAAGGTTATGTAGAGCACCTTGAGAAACTTGGCTATCCAATCCCATTGGAGCTAGCCACGGATCTCATTCTTAATTCATTGCCTAAAAGTTATATTCAGTTTGTAATGAATTATAACATGCATGGAATGGATAAGAATCTCTCTGAGTTGCATGGGATGCTCAAAACTGCAGAGATGAAAATTGTGGAGAAAGGTTCTCCCGTGCCCTTGGTTCATGATGGGAAGAAGCCTGGTGCCAAAGGCAAGGGTAAGGCAAAAGTTGTCAAACCCAAGATAAGCAAGGCAAAGGTTGCCAAGGCTTCTGAGGCAAAACCTGATTCACAAAAGGATGCAATCTGTTTCCATTGTCAAGAAATTGGTCATTGGAAACGTAATTGCAAGGCTTTCTTGGAAGAGCAAAAGAAGAAGAAGAGCAGCAAGGCTGCGTCGACTTCAGGTATCTATATGATAGATATTCTCCTTTCTACCACTGATTCTTGGGTATTGGATACCGGATGTGGTTCTCACATTTGTCTAAATGTGCAGGGACTAAAGAATAGGAGACTGCTTAAAGAAGGTGAAGTAGATCTACGTGTGGGAAATGGAGCAAGAGTTGCTGCATTAGCCGTAGGGACTTATGAAGTCACTTTACCTTCCGGATTAATTCTTGTTTTGAACAATTGTTATTATGTTCCGGATTTAAGCAGAAATATTATTTCAATTTCTTGTTTGGATAATGAAGGTTTTAAGTTTCTTATTGAGAATAAGAAATTTTCTATTTATTTAAATGATGTGCTTTATGGTATTGCTAATTCATTTAATGGCCTTTATATCTTGGATGTCAAGAATGAAAATAATGTCTATCATGTAAATAAGAAATCTAAACCTAATGATGTAAATCATACTTATTTGTGGCATTGCCGTCTTGGTCATATTAATGAGAAGCGTATCTCAAAACTCCATGGGGACGGACTTTTGGGTTCATGTGACTTAGAGTCATATGATACTTGTGAGTCGTGTCTTCTTGGAAAAAATGACTAAGACACCTTTTACCAAGTTGGGTGAAAGGGCAAGCGACTTATTGGGGTTGATACATTCCGATGTATGCGGACCATTAAGTAACAATGCTAGGGGAGGATTTCAATACTTCATAACCTTCACTGATGATTATAGTAGATTTGGGTATGTTTACCTAATGAAACATAAAAGTGAAGCATTTGAGATATTTAGAATATTTCAAAATGAAGTAGAAAAACAACTTGGCAAAAGTATAAAGGCACTTCGATCAGATCGAGGTGGTGAATACTTAAGTCAAGAATTTGACGATCATCTAAAGAATTGTGGAATAGTTTCACAATTGACTCCGCCCGGAACACCACAATGGAATGGTGTGTCTGAGAGGAGAAATCAGACTTTGTTAGACATGGTTCGATCAATGATGAGTCAAGTTGATCTTCCAATATCCTTTTGGGGTTACACCCTAGAAACCGCTGCTTTCACACTAAATCAAGTTCCAACTAAATCGGTTCCAAAGACTCCATATGAGATGTGGAGTGGAAAGAAACCTAGTTTATCTTTCATGAGGATTTGGGGTTGCGAAGTTTATGTCAAGAGACTTATCTCTGACAAACTAGCACACAAATCTGATAAATGTATTTTCGTGGGATATCCTAAGGAAACTAAAGGATATTACTTTTACAACCGAGAGGACAACAAAGTGTTTGTTGCCCGAACTGGTGTCTTTCTAGAGAAAGAGTTTCTCTCCAAAGAAATCAGTGGGAGTAAAATAAATCTTGAAGAAATTCGAGACCCAGAAAATAACATTGAACCAACAGTGGAACAAGAACAAGAACCACAAGGAGTTGTGGAACCTGTTCAAAATACACAAGCAACTCGCAGATCTAGTAGGTTACGATCCGAGCCCGAGAGATATGGATTTCTCGTAACGGATAGTAATGAGGTAGAAATCATTGAGAATGATGAACCGTCAACCTACCAAGAGGCGATGTCTTCTCCTGATTCGGACAAGTGGCTTGGAGCCATGGAATCCGAATTGCAATCCATGCAAGACAATCAAGTTTGGAATTTGATTGATGCGCCCGAAGGTGTAAAAACCATAGGATGCAAATGGGTCATCAAGAAGAAGACTGACATGGATGGGAAGGTGCATACTTACAAAGCTAGGCTTGTAGCGAAGGGTTATAGGCAAGTTCATGGTATTGACTATGATGAGACCTTTTCACCCGTAGCAATGATCAAGTCTATAAGAATTTTGCTTGCCATTGCCGCATATCATGACTATGAAATATGGCAGATGGACATCAAAACCGCTTTCCTGAATGGAAAACTCCAAGAGGATGTGTATATGACACAACCAGAAGGTTTTGAACAAGATTCTAAAGTATGCAAATTGCAGATATCTATCTATGGATTGAAGCAAGCTTCAAGGAGTTGGAATCTCCGTTTTGATGAATCGGTCAAAGAGTTTGGTTTCATAAAAAACGAGGATGAGCCTTGTGTATACAAGAAGATTAGTGGGAGCATAGTGCTATTCCTTATTTTATATGTGGATGACATATTGCTCATTGGAAACGACATTCCTACACTTCAGTCTGTGAAGACTTGGTTAGGAAAGTGCTTCGCAATGAAAGATATGGGTGAAGCCGCATATATTCTTGGCATTAAGATCTATAGAGATAGATCAAGAAGGCTACTTGGTTTAAGCCAAAGTACATACATTGACAAGGTCATTAGAAGATTCCGTATGGAAAATTCTAAGAGAGGCACCTTGCCCGTGTTACATGGAGTTTCTCTAAGCAAGACTCAATGTCCTAAGACAAAAGATGAGCGTGAGAAAATGAATGATGTTCCATATGCTTCGGCAAGTGGGTCCATTATGTATGCCATGATTTGTACTAGGCCGGATGTATCTTATGCTTTGAGCATGACAAGTAGATACCAATCCGACCCTGGCGAAAATCACTGGATAGCTGTAAAAGCGATTCTTAAGTACTTGAGAAGAACTAAAGACTCCTTTTTGGTCTATGGAGGAATGGAAGATGATCTCGTCGTAAATGCTTACACGGATGCAAGCTTCCAAACCGACAAAGATGATAGCCGATCGCAATCGGGTTTTGTGTTTATGTTAAATGGTGGAGCTGTAAGCTGGAAGAGTTCCAAGAAAAGTACAACCGCTGATTCTACAACAGAAGCTGAGTATATTGCTGCATCGGATGCTGCAAAGGAAGCTGTTTGGATTAAGAAGTTCATAACTGAACATGAAGTGGTTCCTAGTATTGCTAATCCAATAGACCTTTATTGCGATAATAATGGTGCTATTGCTCAAGCAAAGGAACCAAGAGCACATCAAAAATCCAAACACATACTTACGCGTTTTCATATCATTCGAGAGATCGTTGATAGGGAGACGTAAATATATGCAGAGTACCTACTGATGACAATGTTGCGGACCCGCTAACAAAGGGACTTCCACAAGCTAACCATGATGGTCATGTTAGGTCCATGAGTATTAGATACATGGGAGATTGGGCCTAGGACAAGTGGGAGATTGTTGGTAGTGGTGCCCTAGGCACGTTTAATAAACGTTGTAATTGTTATCATTTATTTCATATCAATAAAGAGATGTTTTGATTATTATTGTTATTCATGTTTACTTATAATAATCCCCGTCTCTAGTACTTGTTAAGCACTAGTATAAAGGCTAAATGATCATGGGATGATCATGTTAGATTTATGGGTACTTGTTTGGAACAAGGTACTGGACATGACCCGTTGTATGAGATTTATGTCATGGTCCATGTCGTACATATATCTCATATTAGTTATGTCATTTGAATCCTTAGACATGAAGTTATTATAGTCTTCCACTTGATGAACGTTGTGTTTGACATATTCAAACGCTACCTTAACACGGTAGTTATAAAGGGTATGGTTGGCATAATCGGATTCCCGTTGGGAAGAATAATAAGCTAAATGGATTTGTCCCTCCACGGAGAGATGTCAAGCTTGGGCCCCTCGAAGGAATGATGTTGATGAAATGTTCGGCTGGACTCAAATGGATTGATTGGATCAATAGCATTTGAATTATCAACATATTCGGAATCGAGAAAGAATTGAACAAAACAAGTTGACTGTTTGACCATGACTTGTGTTTAATAACATCGTGGACAAAGGGATTGTGACATATTCTAAAGGAATGCGAACTTGTATCTAGTTATACTATTTGGGTAGGTATGACGGTTTGGTAGAACCTAATCATATCTTATGGAATCATGTTTGAGCCCATTGCCAACTTAGTATAATCCTAGAGGGTCACACACAATAGAACGAATCTTAAATAAGAGGACTATATTGGTATTTAGGGTCGGAGGACCTCCAAGGAATTTCTGGAAAGTTCTGGGCCTCCTGGTCAACCAAGCGGGCACTTGGTTTGCACCAGGCGGGCGCCTGAACAAGCCGAAAAAGGAATTGGACTTTCTGCCCAAACAAGCGGGCTCCTGGGTAGGACCAGGCGGGCGCCCGGTATGCCGGTTTGAAATTTCCTAATTCGATTAGGAATGGTTTTTGACACAAGTTACCTATTTGGAATAGGTCTTAATTGTGTATAAAAGCACCAATTCGGCCAGACCATATAAACAAGTGCTTTTTGTGAGTCTCAAAGAGTTTGAGAGAGATTTTATTTTGTTCTAAGATATCATTGATTGAGGAACAAAATAATTCACAAAAAATTCCTTATAGTTCTTTATTGAATTGTGAAAGTGTGTTTCATAATATTGGTCTAGCAACCAAGATCAAAGAAGCTCCTTTGATATTCGCTCGAAGTGTGGATACCGCTAGAGGGTGAAAATCATCATCTTCAAAGTTCGTGTTCAAGCTTTGTGATCGTGATCAAGTCTTCAAGTTTCTCCACCAAAGATCAAGAGAAAATTCATAGCCATCAAGGGTTAGTTATTCCTCTATTCATCTCGTTGTATTTGATTTAATCATATGAATGGATCCATGTCTTTGGGTTTTTTAAAATTTTAATTGCTATATTCCGCTGCGCATGTTACTTGGAAACCTAACACTTTCATAAAAAGTTCATATAACCAAACAACATTTACTATACTTGACTACAAGTCACAAAACAAACTTTCACAAGCAAGTACTTAGCCACTTGGCCACATACTTCACTTACTTACTTATTTACAACACGAACATCTACTAAAAGAGATGATACCACAACTGAGTCACGGGTACACTACCCAAAAGGTATTACATTTACATTATGTATCCTTTACTTACACAACTTTTCCCAAAATGTCTTACCCAAAGATCTCCTCGACGTCCTCCCAGTGTGTGTGAACTATCCCCTGGGCTCCTTCTTATCTAAAACGGTAAACAAATAAAGGGTGAGAATAAATCTCAGTAAGTTACTAAAATGCAACTACATTACATGCTAATATGATAACATAAAGGAACAATGCCACAAATGATCATATAGCATATAGCACATAATATGAGAGGCTCCCTATCGCCAACCGTCCCATACCGGTTGGAAATAACGACCAACTCATCATGCAACACATAAAGCGGAATGAAACACTCATACGTGGATACTGAGCCAAGGTTCTCGAACCAAAACAATAACCATCTGAGAGGCATCAACTGAGCAGCATCGAAGAGCTGAAACGGGTTCCGGAACCAAACAATCACAACAACAACGGGGAAAATGACACAGAGTCATAACCCAAAGTGCCCAACCTTTGGCCTAAGGAAGGGGTTAAAAATGGGAAACCAATGATAGGAGCCTTATAATGTACTTGGCTCGTGAGACCATTATAATCCCTATCACTGCCCGAACACACACAAAAGTACCAGCTGGACTTTACACGCAAGCGTAGCAAATAATATTTGCTTAAACAACAACCGGGGTATGGTTCCAAAGTAGGGAACCACACAAGCTCATCATAAAGAGGCAAACACGTATTCATAATAGAATCCACAACATTGACATTAAGTCACCACACAATCAATCCAAACGATCAGATCAATTCAAATCCGATCACAAAGGACCAACTCTACCATAACGGACCATTAATAATCTTTTTGTTACTAAACACCTACTGGATTTCCGAACTATAATAATCATAACCCAACTGAATAAACTAACCCATCCTGTAGTACTCGAGAAGAGCTTTCCAACGATAGTTTACACGACCAAAACGGAGTCCGGATGCAGAAGTTATAGCCAAAATTGTACTAAAATTATACTCCCTTCGTTTCACCGTCCCAAAAGTATAACACTTACAACATACAACATTTATAAATTGCCCAAGGCTATGAACTCAGCCTAAAAACAACACTAACATCCATCTAAAGCCAATTCCATACTACTCCCTTTGTTCCAAAATTACAAGTAACATAAAAGCATTCAAAACATTATTTTTCAACACATATAGCATATATAACATATATATGACCATTTTAATAATTAAAGGGGGATTAGTAACTTACCTATTTTCCAGAAAAGTATCACAGAATAATATTTGTTCGGGTAGAAATGATCTATTCAACACCTTGATCATTTATATATAATTAGATTTGAAAATGGAGTAGTAAATAAAAAGAAATGAAATAATAAGAACAAAATCTCACCTTCATCAACAATGGAATTCTCTGGGAAAATATTTTGGGAAAGTTGGTGTGTGAGTATGGTGTAAACGCAGAGGAGGGAGGGAGATCTTTATGTTTTAATAAAATTTTCACCCAATTTCAACTAAACTTTCCTTTTAACACTTGTTACAACTAACAAAATAATCAATCAAGATGTGCAAATTATGAAATATTATGCAACACATAAAATGCACACATAATTTTTAAATTAAAATTCTCAAAATATAAAATAATTATTAAAATAAATAAACGGATTTTGGGGTCCTTACAAATATATTTGCCCCCATTGTCACTATAATTTTTGCGAATGAAACGACCAAAAGATTTTTCAACAAGAAGATTGAAACGAGTAAAAGTGAGAGTGGCATCATTCTTATGTTTGAGGGGATAAAACTAAATGAATTTAGAAAAATGGTCAATGAAAATGATGTAATATTTGTACCCATCATAAGAAGAGACAGGGGAATGTTGGGTTTCGTGCAATCATGCGCAGCGGAAGACATCACATGAAAAAACCTAAAAGCCTAGATCCGTTAGGTTCAATAATTCATAATATGAAGATGAAAGAAACTAACCTTTGTAGATCGAAATATGAAGCATTGGATTTAGATGCTAAGAAGAGGACCCTCTACCGGTGATCCACACTTCGAACGGATTTAAGAACGATTCTTGAACTTGACTGCTAGGGTCCTTCGGATTGAAAAACTTGATGAAGAACGGTTCTTCAATGTTGGTGTTGTATGCTCTAGGCACGTTATTTGAACGATTAATGTTATCAATTATTTATGATTTAATAAAGATATTTAATGTTTGATTATTATATCCTTTGCATGTTTATTACAATAATCCATGTCCCTGATAATTATGATTAATTATTAGTATAAGTTTAATAGATAATCATATGATGATTATGTGTATGAGATACAGTTAGACTTATGGGTATTTGTTGGAGAAAGAATACTGGACTGACCCTATGAGATTTATGTCATGGTCACAATGTCATAATTAAGTCTCATATAGTTATATCACTGAAATCTCCAGACCTGAGGTTATTACAGTTTTCCCCATAATGAACATTATGTTTGACATATTCAAACGTTACCCCTAACTGGGTAGCTATAAAGAATATGATGGAACCGCCATCACGTAACTGCACATCAAGTTCATTCTTGGAACCTCTCCTATGCCTGGTGGAACCGCATAGTAAATGAAGAATTCGCTAAGTCATTTATTACTTAGACAAACATTCTATTTTCAATCGTAAAGGAATGTTTTATGTCATGTCAAAATAAATCTAAGTTAACTTGGAGTTTCTGCAAGGAATGTCGGTTTGTCTACCAGTTTGAATTGTTTACCGTCAGTCCTTTCTCTGCAACAAAGGACAAAGTGTCAGGTAGTGGTTCCACAACTACCTTGGAGTACAAGACAAACCAAGGACGAAAATGACAGCTCAACCAATGGGATTTCGAAAGCACTGTACCCTTCAGATTTATTTGAAATCTTTGTCCAATGGTCACAAAGGTGCTCTGCCTAAAAATAGCATTCATTTCCCAACAATGAAGGTTGCTGAGCTTCAAGAGATTTATTCCCAAGTATTCAAGTGTGCTTTGAAGATTGAAACCCAGATATTCATACCTTCATCCATCTCCTTAGCAAACCGAGAATTCCTTCATCAAGCTTCAAGCCTAATAACCATTCATACTCAGCCTTTACACAGAAAGTTATTTACTTGCTCAACCATCATTTAGATACTTAGAGAATTTGATTTCTTTCCACACACACACACACGATTTATATGATCATATAGATTATATATTTCGAAAACACAGGTTGTTATAATAGTTCTATAGGTTAGATTGTTTAGTTAGAGTTTAGATTCATCTTGTAAAACCTCCTCTAATTAATACAAGTCTAGTAGCTATTAGAAAATCCTATACTAACCATCTAGGTAGAGGACGTAGTTCATTTAAGAACGAACCTCTTCAAATTGTGTGTTTGATCTTTACTTTCTGCCTTGTTATTTATATTTCTTGTTTGTGGTCTTAAACTGAATCCATATACGAAATGACTTGAAATATGAATTGTGTTTTCTTTGATCTATGAGTTGAACTCATCGGTTGCATCATAGTGTTTTCAGCCTAAGTCTAACCGCCCAACTCTTTAACTATCAGTTTGGCCAAAACCGCTAAAACTCCGCTGTGCATTTTATCAGTACGGTTTAAGTGCTTTAAACCGCAGTTAACCAAATTGATAAGTACTCGATTGATTTTCAAGGGTATTTTCGAAAAAGTTTGGACCGCTATTCACCCCCCCTCTAGCGGTTCTATACCCTTGTTTCCATCTGGGACCAACAAAATGCATGGCCGTGCTCAAATAAGATTTGTATTATCAATACATTCAGGATCGAGAAAGCATTATACTATATAAGTTGACCATTTACCATGGCTTACGTTCAATAGACATCGTGAAACAAAGAGATTGTGTTATGTTCTATTTAGGAAACTTTGGATTTCAAAGTTATACTAAATGGGTAGTCATAATGGCTTGCTAGAGTCCTCTTATGATTTACGAGGTTTGACTGGTTCGGACTCGTTACCAACTTAGTATAATCATATTGGGTCACACACGCAGAACGGATAATTAAAAGGAACGAAAAAACGAGGAAACTCTATTCTGCGACCGTACGGCTGCCAAGGAGACGCACGGCTGTCCTGGCGCCATACGGCCGCCCTCGGCAAACAATTTATTTTAAGTCAATTCTTGTTGGACAAGAAGACCTACGTCCTAAAGGGTTTTGGACACCCCTTGATAAGTACTCGGTTGATTTTCAATGGTATTTTCGAAAAAGTTTGGACCGCTATTTACCCCCCTCCAGCGGTTCTATACCCTTGTTGCCCTCTGGGACCAACAAGTGGTATCAGAGCATATCCACCAAAACTTTTTTTTACAAGCTTAACCGCTTGGGTGCTGATCCAATGGCAAACACAAACACCTATATGATGCAAACATCCAATTCGAATCACTTACCGATTCTGGATGAGATAGGTTTATCTTTTGGAAAGATAGGATGATGAAACACATGATTTCATGTGATCGTAGACTGTGGACTGCAGTTAAGGATGGACCATACATTCCTATGAAAGCTAATCCACGTGCAGGAACCGCAAGAGAAGAAGCTGAAATCAGGAAGTTGGAAAGTGAGTGGACTGAAGCAGACCGCAACAATATGGATTTTGATGAAAGAGCTATGTACATGATAGTTTCAGCTATTGACTTGAGGACTCATTCTAAGGTGCTTCACTGCACAACCGCAAAGGCTACCTGAGATGCTATAGTTGACTTTCTGAAAGGAGATTCAGATACCAAGAAGAACCGCCTCTACCAATAGAGAAGGCTCTTTGACTATTTTGTTAAAGACCCTAAGGAATCTCTTAGACAATGCTATGAGAGGTTTATTAATATTGTTAATGTTTGTTTTTCTCTTGGACATGTCTATTCTAATACAGATTTGAACATGAGATTAATGCAAGCACTTGGTAGCAAATGGTTGATCAAAACTACTAACATTGAAGACAACAAGGACTTGGAAGCTCTTGATCTTCGACACTTGTATGCCATGCTGAAGGTTTTTGAATTCAATCTTGAAGAGGTCCATGAAACCGAAAGTAGATTTAAAACTCTCTCTCTAGCCGCATTCAACAATACCTCATCTCCAGTCTACAATCCAGACCATCATCAAGCCGCATCTCACCTCCACTTGCAAACCGCTCCTCCTGATCAAAATGTTCCTAGATACAATCCTCAAACTGCACCTCCTGATTATTACCAGCAGTTTCATCAATCATATTCTCAATCACATCAACCATATCCTCAACCTCATTAATCTTATCAGCAGTCTCATCAACCCTACGCTCCTCTTCAAAGTTCTTATTCTCATAGTGTATCATCTCAATCTTCATGCTCTAGTAAAGTTGATTTTGAAGACATGGATGATGAAGAATTTGCTTTATATGTGAAGAAATACACCAAGTTCAGGAAGAACAATAGATCTCATTTTCTATCCCCCAAAGGACCTGCAAAGTTTGTCCTTCCTACCAGATTCAACAAAACCGCAGATCCTAAGAAAAGGGATGACCATTCAACAAGAAGTTTGTCAAAAGAAGAGGAATGGTAGATGATCAAGGGGATCAACTGCTGACATGGATGGGATCAGATTCAGATGAAAGTGATGGTGAAGATGGAGTTTTTAATCTCTGCCTCATGGGATTTGAAGAAAGAGTTAAAATTGATGAAAGCCTTCCTCTGCCAAATCAACAAATTAAGTCAGTTTCACCAAGGACTCCTGAGGCTAGATCAAGCAAAGCTCCTACAACACCAAACTGCATTCCTGAGGTTCAAGCAGACCTAAGCCATGATGACCAGGTATTAAAACGTGCTAATATCATTTGTTAACAACATACTGTGCTTAAAAAGGCATATAAACTAATGACTACGGAACTTAAAGATTCCCAAAGAGAATGCAAGTCCCACAAGGAGGAAATTGAGAAACTCAAGTTCCAAATTGCTGGGATTTCATTAATTGAGGAAGAAAATGGCTATCTGAAGGATAGAGCCGAGGCACTTCTCACCCAAATCGATGATCTTACTGTACAAAGGGATGACCTTCAAAAAGTGACCGATGTATGGACTAAGTCTGGTGTCACCGTGGAACAAATACTAAGTTCACAAAGTCCTACTTCGGATAAAAGTGGATTGGGGTTTAAAACCGATGATGGGTGTAAGTGTCCTTGTCTCTGTGCCGAAGGTGGTGTGATACCAAATGAACAAACCAAAGAAATTCCTAAGGGAAATCATGCTGGTAAAAAGGGCTCAAAACAAGAAATTAAAAAGCATAATTATTTCTTTGAGTATCCTAAAAACCAGACTGGGAGAGATTCAAAGTGGAAAGAGAAATCCACAGCGGCTGAGGCAACCAAGGAAGTATTGAGTGATGAAATCGCTCCTAGTCAGTTTAAGGAAATTCCTATAATTTTTTCCTAAAGCCACACCTAAGAGGAAGGTTGAGCTCAAGAAGGTAATCTTTGTTAAAGCCAAAACCACTGACCCAGTAAAACATGAGAAACCGAAGGTCAGTAAAGGGTTTGTAAAACTGCAATATTCAACTGGTTTAATTCATTGTGTCATTTGTACTGATTATGGTCATAGTGCTAGTCATTGTTTTTTAATTTTCACACCCAATGCCAAAGGACGTAAAAATTCTAAGGTCAAACAGGTGTGGGTCCAAAAAAGATTCTAACCCTAGGACCCAAAGAATAAGGGGGACCAAAATCTTTAATGTTTATTTTTCAGATCTTATGCTTTATGGCTGGAACCGCAAAGAAGAATAAGGATCATTGGTACTTGGATAGTGGTTTCTCACGACACATGACCAGAGATAATGAACTTCTTTGTGATTTCATCAGTATGAGAGGCCCCTCAGTAGTGTTTGGTAACAATAAAAAAGGAGAAACAGTGGGATATGGAGCAATCAAACGAGGAAAGGTGACTATTGAAAATGTGTCACTAGTAGAAGGACTCAAGCACAGCCTTCTCTCCATATCTCAGTTTTGTGATAAAGGAATGAACTGCAATTTCACCTCAACTAATTGTTTCATTAAAGATGCAACTTCCGGAGTCACTCTACTGACTGGCAACAGAACATGTGATGTATATATGATAGATTTGAGTAATATTGTTTCTATTGCTGACCTCTGTTTTGTAGCCAAAAATATAAGTGAAAACAGCTGGTTATGGCATAAGCGGCTCAATTACCTGAACTTCAAATATCTAGCAAAATTGCAAAGGGATGGTCTTGTCAAAGGACTACCCAAAGTGGCTGACCATCATGATGATAAATATAAAGCATGCCAGCTTGGTAAGCAGCCCAAACAGTCATTTTCTAGCAAAACCGCTCCTTCAACGAACCGCTGTTTGCAACTGCTACACATGGATTTATTTGGACCTGTCCCAACCGCTAGTATAGGAGGAAACCGCTATACCTTGGTGGTTGTTGATGATTATTCAAGATATACATGGGTGGAAATGATGGCCTCTAAAGATGACACTTATGGCATCGTAACCACTCTTTTTAGACAGCTCCAAACTCAGAAATTGGATGACATTGTTGCTGTGCGTTCAGATAATGGAACCGAGTTTACAAACAATAGTGTTGCCCAATATTGTGATGATCATGGAATTGATCATAATTTTTCTGCCGCTGGAGTTCCACAACAGAATGGAGTAGTGGAAAGAAAGAACAAGACTTTGATTGAAGCTGGGAAAACCATGATTGCAGAAGCCAAGCTTCTCAAGTACTTCTGGGCCGAAGCTGTCAATACCGCCTGTTTCACCCAGAACAGCTCCCTCATCATCAAAAGATGACACTTATGGCATCGTAACCACTCTTTTTAGACAGCTCCAAACTCAGAAATTGGATGACATTGTTGCTGTGCGTTCAGATAATGGAACCGAGTTTACAAACAATAGTGTTGCCCAATATTGTGATGATCATGGAATTGATCATAATTTCTCTGCCGCTGGAGTTCCACAACAGAATGGAGTAGTGGAAAGAAAGAACAAGACTTTGATTGAAGCTGGGAAAACCATGATTGCAGAAGCCAAGCTTCTCAAGTACTTCTGGGCCGAAGCTGTCAATACCGCCTGTTTCACCCAGTTCCAATCATGATCAAGTTCCAATCATCACCTTCAATGAAGATTTCAATGATTATCAAGAAGAGCCCCCTTTAGAAAATCTTCAAGAAATTGTGGTTTATGAAGACCTCCCTCCAGAAATCAATGAGCATAGAGACCATCCAACTACCAATGTTATAAGTCCTATCAGTTCTGGTATTCAAACAAGAGGAAGCTTAACCCATAGAGATGACCATGGTTTGTTCACAACCGCTCTGTTATCTCAGATGGAACCAAAGAAGGTTGATGAAGCTCTAAGTGATCCTAGTTGGGTAATTGCAATGCAAGAAGAGCTAAATCAGTTTGAAAGATGCAAAGTTTGGACTCTAGTTCCAAGGCCCAGAGATCACACTGTAATTGGAACAAAATAGGTATACAGAAACAAGATGGATGAAAATGGTACTATAACCAGAAATAAAGCGAGGTTGGTTTATCAAGGTTATAGGCAAGAAGAATGGATTGATTATGATGAAACCTTTGCCCCAGTAGACAGACTTGAAGCCATTAGGTTATTCCTGGCCTATGCCTCCTTCAAGAAATTCAAGTTATATCAAATGGATGTGAAGAGTGCATTTCTAAATGGTGAACTACAAGAAGAAGTCTATATATCCCAACTGCCAGGTTTTGAAGATAACAAATTACCTAATCATGTCTTCAAGCTCAAGAAGGCCCTGTATGGACTCAAACAAGCACCAAGAGCATGGTATGACACTCTATCTAAATTTTTTATTGAAAAAGTCTTCTCTCGAGGTAAAATTGATACAACTTTATTTATTACTAAACACAAAGGTCATTCATTATTAGTTCAAATATATGTTGATGATATTATTTTTGGTTCTACTAATGAAACTATGTGTGTTAAGTTTGAGAAGCTAATGAAAGGTAAATTTGAGATGAGTATGATGGGAGGGTTGACATTCTTTCTTGGACTCCAAATAAAGCAATGTCATGATGGAAGCTTTATCAATCAAGCCAAATATACCAAAGACTTGATCAAGAAATTTGAGCTTGAAACCGCTAAACCAGTAGATACCCCTATGCAAAAGACTTGCAGTTTGGATCGATATGAACAAGGTAAGAAAGTGAATCAGACACTCTACCGAGGTATGAATGGCTCTCTTCTTTACTTAACTGCAAGTAGGCTAGATATTATGTTTAGTGTGTGTGTTTGTGCTAGATTTCAAGCTGATCCTAGAGAATCTCATCTTATTGCTGTTAAACGTATTATTAGATATTTATGTGGCTCTGTTAACCTTGGACTTTGGTACTCCAAAGAATCTTCATTTGATTTGTTAGGTTATTCAGATGCTGACTTTGCATCATGTAAGATTGATAGAAAGAGCACTAGTGGTACATGTCAGTTCCTTGGATCTCGGCTTGTATCATGGTCCAACAAGAAACAGGCTTCGGTTTCAGTCTCAACCACTGAAGCTGAATATATTGTGGCTGGAAGTTGTTGCTCTCAAAGTCTCTGAATGAAACAACAGTTGGAAGACTATGAAGTATTTGAAAAGAACTGCCCTATTTACTGTGATAGTACTGCAGCAATTTCTATCTCCAACAATCCAGTTCAACACTCAAAAACCAAGAACATTGACATAAGATATCATTTCCTCAAAGATCATGTTGAAAAGAAGAACATATTCTTAGCAAAGGTGGGAACCGATGATCAAATTGCTGACATCCCCACCAAACCCCTTGAAAATTCAAGGTTCTTTCATTTACGAGAAGAAATGGGTATGCTGGAACTAACTTAAATTATTTCATGTCTATTTATTTCTTGTTTCTAATAAATATTTTTAAGTATTTTGGCTCCATTGAGAAAATGCAAAAATAGCTTGCGGTTCTATCAACATTGAAACCGCATCAATAAAGGTTCCATTCTAACTGAAGAGTCAGGAAGAATACCATCAATTTGATCCAAACCGGATTGTGAAAGCAAGGACTCGGTTTGATCTACTGAAACCGAAGACAGATCTGAGAGATATCGGTTTTATCAAAACCCATAATAAGGGAAAGGTAAGTCGGTTTACTCAAACCGCTCACGTATGTATAATTGCATCTTAGTCCCTACTTTATGTCACTTCATTCTTCAAGGACCTTTGTGCAATTATCTCTGCCGCATTAAATGTGAATCAAAAGGTACACTGACGGTTAAGTTTTCCACAGCCGTCATGGCCGCTCCACTACCCGAGGTGTTTAATTGAGTATAAAAGACAAATACATTTTCAATTTAACTTTTTTACCTTCTTTCTCTATTTGGCAAAATTTCCTTCTCTCTCCTCTGCACTCTCTGCGCACTCACTGTACTCACTCTAAAAATTTCTTACTTCAACAATTCTTGAAATGGCACCAAAGAAAACCATTGATCTTGCTTCTACTTCTACTGCATCAAAATCAATGAAGCCCGATATGGTATGAATTTCTGAACCCTAACTCAATATATTTTCTTGTCCACCATTGTTGTTGCTTGAAAATCCTTGTTCATCTTCCTTGATCTTTTTACGCTTTTTCTTCAATTTTTTGGTTGGATTGAACTCGCATTTACTTATACATACTGTATGATTACTTTATTTTTGATTTGTGTTTAATTTTGAGCAAAATCGATTTTTGGGATATTTGGTGTTCTTGCGTATATTTGCAAATTCTGGGTTCTGGTGATGTTATTTGCCTTAGTTTATTTAGAACATTGTTAGAATCTGCCATTTGTGGTCGTTTTAGTATAATTCTTTCATAATTTGGTTAAGATTTTGTTTTGCATGATTATACTCTGTTCTTCGTGCATTCAAACTCTTTTTCAAAATTTTCCCTCTTTGATCCGCTTTAACTTTACTGTTCACTTATTTTTTTGTTTTTACATTTTTACCCTTACTTTACTTGAATCGCATGATGTCATTGTTAGGATTCTTTAGTTAAGTCTTTTGAGCTTCACTCAAACCGATCGGTTTGACTGATGTTTCAACCCTTGATCTATCAAATATTTTCTAACTTTGATATTTTTTTAGGATACATCCAACTTCGTACCAGGCTCACGAATCATTGAAGACGAATTCAAATAGGATGCGGTTGGAAGGAAGCTTCTCAATCTGTTAGAAGCAACCAAGCTCCTACCGCTATTTTTGACAATGGAATTTCAACCACTACTGCCTTACTGGATGTAAGAGGAGAACCTATCAGGGATATAGAGACTGGGGCAATCAAATATGAAGATACTAACAAGTCCACAGTTTGTGAAAAATCTGTGACCTTAACCTCTTCTAAGATAGCTGTACTAGCTGGTCTTGAGAACTCTTGTATTTTGGGGATCAAACCGGAGTTACTGAACAGCACAACAATGGAACTAATCGGTGTAAACAACTTTCACACCAAGAACTCCTCCAAGAAGGATTTTGGAAAGGTGATGGCCCATCTATGTGATCTGGTTGATTCTGCTGTGATGTGCAACACAACAATTTCACTAATGAACAATATGCCTACTGTGTAGCGATTTACAAGGGGAAGAAACTACACTGGGCAAAGATATTGATGGAGGAGATGATAAATGCTTTGAGCCGCCACGCTGCTGATAAAGCCGCTGGCAAGTCCAAGATCAGAACTCATTGCAGATTGCTCACTCGGTTTCTTCACCAGGAACCTGAGATATTTAAGTTCTCTTCTACAAACAAGGACTACTGGATGGACCCTCTTGAGAAAACCATATTCGGTCTGTCCAAGTTTGATGCCTTCAGAATCAAGTTTGGATGGAGATTTTCCCAAACCGTTTGGAGTGAGGACCCCTTGCCTGAAGCCAAACGAGGCCCTTTCCTTTAGGCTCGACTTAACAAGTCTGGAAAACAGTATGCTGGAGTCATAGCTGATCAGCCTCATGCTACTATATTGAGAAATGAAGGTCAGTCTGCTACTCTAAACCGAATGGGGTTAAGTCATTTAGCTCAAACCGTGGTAGAGGCTGAGGGGGAGCCTGCGGTTGAGGGGGAGCCTGAAGTTCGGTCTAGACCTGCAGCTCATCCCAAAGAAACCATTGCTCCAAGGAAAAGAAAGGGAACCGCTCAAATTCCCTCCATTATCACCAAGGCTGACTTAGCCAAATCCTCATCCAAACTGACCTCCAAACCCCCTACTACTTCAACTTCATTTCCTCCAATTAGACTATCTCCTACTCTTTCTAAACCTTCTAAACCTGCTTCTTCCAAACCTTCTATTCCAAAACCTCAAATCAAACCTCTTTCCCCCATCAAACCCGATGTTGAGAAATCACTTAGATTTGTAATGGATGCTAGCCTTCTCAAAGCCGCCAAAGCCAAATCCATTCAAACCAAACCTTCATCTCCACCTAAACCTTCAACTTTCAAACCGCCTTCTGTTCAGTTCACTGATGAACAGTTGGCTGCCATTTACAATGCCTTCCCTAACCTTAAACCCTCTTCTCAAACCGAGCCTGAGCAGACTGGAGTGTCTGAGGCGGCGGTTCAGCTTGAGCAAACTGATGTGTTTGAGGCAGCAAAATTGCCTATGTAGACTGATGTGTTTGAGGAATTAGAAGAACCTGAGCAAGATGTGGAAATTCTTGAGGTTTAACCAAGAAAGAGGAGAAGATTGATCAAGAAAAGTGATCATGAAATCCATTGGCAGACAAGGCGTGCAGGCGAAACCAACTTCAGCAATGCCTTCGGAAAGAAAGATCATTCACCTGTTGAAGGTGCTTTTTCAAGGCAATTGCGTGATCAAGCCACTGCCATATTATCTGAAGTAGAACCGATGATGGTTGCAACCGCTCCTCCTTCAATTCAGAGGAAACTGGACTTTGGCTCTCCTGAAAGAACTCCATCTCCAGTTTTACCTTATGCGGTTCAACCAAGCTCCAATCCATCTTCTTCTCCGGTTCTACCATATGCTTCAACTTCGGTTCAACCGACAGTTCAGTCTTCAGTTTCTCCATCTGCTCCACCATCAGTTTCCATCATAAAACCAAAGACAAGAAAGAGGAAGAGTGCTGCAGAACTGGCTTCCTATATCAAAAGGGTTAAAACTGAAACTTCAAGGGACAGGAGGGCTAGAGCTCGTGCTCGTGCCGCCGCCAGAGCCAAAGACAAATTTCTTAAGTCAGGCCGCTCTAATCCCTTTGCAATCTATCCTGCAGAAGATAGTGCCGTTGCAAATGAACAAATTATTCTTGAGGCACTTGATCAGATCATGGATGAGATAGCCTATCAGGTTTCTTTAGACCCCACTCTTGCATCTCAATTCTTTCTATATTTCAATTGTCATTGCATTCCAAACCTTTATAGACTCTTCATTGTTCATTCCCCTTCTATCTTTCTTTATGAAGATTTTATGAGGTATCCTGTTCCTCTTCCTTCTACTCAAACTGAAATTGTCCCATATTCTTTTTCCCTTCCCTTTGATCCCATTGATTTTGAAACCGCTATTAGGGTTTCTATGGGTGAATCCCTTGAGGATGCCCATACCTTATTAAAGGGAAAAGAAAAAATGCATTCTTCTCCTCCCCATCAATCTGATGAAGCCATCTCCATCTCTGATGATGATGATGATGAGCCAATGCCAGACTACACTCCTTCTGATGAACCTCCTCCTTCAGTTCCATCCTATCCCATTTTACCACTTCGTGCCTCAACCGCCGATTTGATAGATGCGGTTAGGAACCTTCAGTTTCATCAAAAAAACCTCTACCGTTCGGTTTGACTCTCACCTCCTTACAATCCAATCAGATCTTGATGCCATTAAGGGGGAGAGAATAAATGAGAATTTTGAGCTGAAAGCTATGCTTAACATAATTTTGGATAATCAACTGGCACTTCAAGACATGATAAGAACCAACCATGAAATCTACTCCTTAAAGCAGCAAGCCGTTGATTCCAGAATGGATTCCCTTGAATAAAAACTAGACATTTTGGCTCGTCATTCCTTTGACAGTTCTGAGCACATCATGCTTAGAACCGGCAAGATAGTCAAGCAAACTGCTGCCATTGAAAAGAGAATCAATGAACCGACTGAGGTTCGGCTTCGTGCAGCAGATTTTGTCTTTGAAACCGTTCATGCCTCCGGTTCTAGGAACGTTGCTGAAACCGATCAAGCCGCTCAAGATCAAGTTCATGTAGATGCTCAAACT
This sequence comes from Campanula takesimana, assembly GCA_026119855.1. NCBI lineage: Eukaryota > Viridiplantae > Streptophyta > Magnoliopsida > Asterales > Campanulaceae > Campanula > Campanula takesimana. The sequence continues at coordinate 14,034 of JAOWBW010000792.1, read as the reverse complement.
GACCAGAACCAGACCGCAGATGATGCTGCCGCTGTAAGGGGTTCTGTTGCTGATGAAGTAGACTAGATTTTCTTTTCCTAGTCTTTTTGCTTTCTTTATAATTCAAGTACATTGTAAGTTCAAAACCTTTATGATTGAATTATAATGAGAATGATTGCATGGCATTCAGTTTCCAAAACTTTGTTTATTCAAACTGCTTGTTTGTGGAACAATGCTTGCATTTTTAAAACCTCGTGCACTAACATTCATCATGAAAATATTTTTAAGTGCATTTTGTTTTAAACATTCAGTTTAAACATGCATATCTGATTTTCAAAATCATATCATTCTATATGCATCTGAATGAATTTCTTATCTATCTATTCTTTATTTCCTTTGTTTTCGATAGATTAGAAATCTATGATCTAGCATAGTGTGTGCATTGACTTGGGACATGCAATTTCATGAAATTTATTTAGGACATGTTTTTACCAAGTGCAATGTTTTCCTATCATCATAGTGTGGTAATGGCATCAATCAAATATGAAGAGATTGTTAGGATTCATTGTTAGTACACCCACTTAATTTGATTGATCCATGCCACGTGTCTTTTTATGGAATTTAGGACCGCATGTAATGAAGTTATACTTCAAATTTTAGATAAGTCCATTTCTAGATTTTGTTTATCTAGGCTGAGTGGTTCGGTTTACCTTTAGCGGTTTAGTTAATCAAGCCGCACTTGTGCTATCACTGAACCACCAGCATGGAGCTACAAGTCTTTCATCAAACCGCAGTTTGTGGCTTTGATGAAACCGCCCTTCAAATCATTTGAAACCTCAGAAGGAAACTTGATGGAACCGCCATCATGTAACCGCACATCAAGTTCATTCTTGGAACCGCTCCTATGCCTGGTGGAACCGCGCAGTAAATGAAGAGTTCGCTAAGTCATTTATTACTTAGACAAACATTCCCTTTTCAACCGTAAAGGAATGTTTTATGTCATGTTAAAATAACTCTAAGTTAACTTGGAGTTTCTGCAAGGAATGTCGGTTTGTCTACCAGTTTGAATTGTTTACCGTTAGTCCTTTCTCTGCAACAAAGGACAAAGTGTCAGGTAGTGGTTCCACAACTACCTTGGACTACAAGACAAACCAAGGACGAAAATGACAGCTCAACCAATGGGATTTCGACAGCACTGTACCCTTCAGATTTATTTGAAATCTTTGTCCAACGGTCACAAGGGTGCTCTGCCTTAAAATAGCCTTCAGTTTCCAATAATGAAGGTTGCTGAGCTTCAAGAGATTTATTCCCAAGTATTCAAGTTTGCTTTGAAGATTAAACCCAGATATTCATACCTTCATCCATCTCCTTAGAAAACCCAGAATTCCTTCATCAAGCTTCAAGCCTAACAACCATTCATACTCAGCCTTTACACAGAAAGTTATTCACTTGCTCAACCATCATTTCGATACTTAGAGCATTTGATTTCTTTCCACACACACCCCCGATTTATATGATCATATAGATTATATATTTCGAAAACACAGGTTGTTATTATAGTTCTATAGGTTAGATTGTTTAGTTAAAGTTTAGATTCATCTTGTAAAACCTCCTGTAATTAATACAAGTCTAGTAGCTATTAGAAATTCCTAGACTAACCATCTAGGTAGAGGACGTAGTTCATTTAAGAATGAACCTCTTCAAATTGTGTGTTTGATCTTTACTTTCTGTCTTTTTATTTATATTTCTTGTTTGTGGTCTTAAACTGAATCCATATACGAAATGACTTGAAATATGAATTGTGTTTTCTTTGATATATAAGTTGAACTTATCGGTTGCATCATAGTGTTTTCAACCCGAGTCTAACCGCCCAACTCTTTAACTATCAGTTTGGCCAAAACCGCTAAAACTCCACTGTGCATTTTATCAGTTCGGTTTAAGTTATTTAAACCGAAGTTAACCAAATTGATAAGCACTCGGTTGATTTCAAGGGTATTTTCAAAATAGTTTGGACCGCTATTCACCCCCCTCTAGCGGTTCTATACCCTTGTTGCCCTCTGGGACCAACAAAATGCATGGCCGTGCTCAAATAAAATTTGTATTATCAATACATTCGGGATCGAGAAATCATTGAACTATATAAGTTGACCATTGACCATGGCTTATGTTCAATAGACATCGTGAAACAAAGAGATTGTGTTATGTTCTATTTAGGAAACTTTGTATTTCAAAGTTATACTAATTGGGTAGTCATAATGGCTTGCTAGAGTCCTCTTATGATTTACGAGGTTTGACTGGTTCGGACTCATTGCCAACTTAGTATAATCCTATTGGGTCGCTCACACAGAACGGATAATTAAAAGGAACAAAAAACAAGGAAACTGTATTCTGCGACCGTACGGCTGCCAAGGAGCCGCACGGCTGTCTTGGCGCCATACCCCCCGGCAAATAGTTTATTTTAAGTCAATTCTTGTTGGACAAGAAGACCTAAGTCCTAAAGGGTTTTGGACACCCCTGGTATATAATGTGGACTAACGGGAATTGTTCCCTAACTATTGATTTGATCAATTCCAAACTCTTTCTTTGAGAGAGAAAATACACATTATATTCTTGGGTTATTGTGATTGATAATTCCCAATCATCAAGTCACAATAATCATTAGGAGATTTGAAGAATTTTTCTTGAACATCGTTTTTCAAACCAAAGGCCTAGCAGTCAAGCTCAAGAAGGCGTTCTTGAAATCTGTTCGATGTGTGGATCACCGGTAGAGGGCGTTTCTCTTAACGCTTAATCCATGTTTTATTTCGATCTACTAAGGTTAGCTTCCTTCATCTTGATATTATGAATTATTGTTCATAGCGGATCTAGGCTATTGGGTTTTATTCATGTCTTTCTTCCGCTGCGCATGATTGCACGAAACCCAACATTCAATTGCTCCCTTTGATTATAATGGTTTGATTATTGAGAATGATTTAGACACCCTGCCTTGGACCGCTCACCCCGATTGCACGTTTGATTTTATGTTTCTCCCTCTTTTAAGTACTTTTTGTTAGTTTCTGTTACTTCCGTTAAGTTCCTGACTGACTTTGTTAAGTCTAGGGACTAAACTGAATAACAACGCTAACTTTCTAGTCCATTCTGTCAAAAAAGCTATCTCTGAGTCACGCGCCTCTGACCATAGGAGCCAGAAGCGCGCGCCTTCCGCCCCCAAGGTAGGAAGCGCGTGCCTCTGGGCGTCAGTTACAGATTTCTGTCCAAAAATATCTCCCTTGCTCATCTTACATGATTTTGCCTGGGAAAGATTTCTTGGTGACTGAGTTTTGGCACCAAAAACATATATTTTCTACCTATAAAAACATCCTTTTTCCACCATTTTCAAGGACCGGAAATTCTCTCTACACAAACTATACCAAAATCACTTCCAAGGTTTCTTTCAAGTAATTCACCAAGGAGTGTTTGAAGGTCTTCGAAGCATAGGTAAAAGTCCATTTTCTTCCTTTTCTTCTCTACTTCATCTCTTCTCTCTTTTACTTTATTCAATGTGCAATCACCCAAACATTTTGGGACATGACACCGGAGACTACTTCACTTCATTGAAGCTAGTCAAGGAGTTATCTCCCTACATTTCAAACACCCCCTTTTTAAAACCCCTTTTATTATAGTCAAAAATAGGAAGAACATCATTTTATTTATGTAGACTTTGATCAAGGAAGACCAACATTAGTTGGGCGAGGTGGGTGTTTAATTACTTCCTATCTCGTAACCTAACCTCTGAACCTCCAAACAAGAATCTCTGTTTTTATAATCAAACTTAGGCTATACATTAGGCTTTTCTTATGTTCCTCTAAAACATAGGTGGCGACTCTACAAAATTAAAACAAGTTAGACATCCTAGGATCCTTCCACCGCTCTAGACAAGCAGTGGGCTAGAGCGGGGTATCTACAGTGGCGACTCTTCTGGGGAAGTTTGAAGGTTAAACTTGCATTTCTGATCAAAGTCTACATTTTTTTCTGGGCATTCTTGTTCCTGATGGGGGAAGCGTGAGCCTCTGGCCTTCTTGGCCTAAGGCTCACGCGTCCCACATCAATGACCATAATCGCCCGCCTCCCATATGTTCTTCCTATTTTGTTTTTTTTTTCTACACTAATCATTTCTGCAGGGGTTACAATGCATATTCATGACCAGGGCGATCCCCTGAGTCCAAAGTCTGATAGTCTGACAGGTTTTCCCAGAAGCGGGTGCCTCCCATAGACACTGTGCCATGCGCGCGCTTCCCACAACGTGAGCCAAAGGCGCGCGCTTCTGGACAGTTTTCCAGAGCAGGAACTGGTTCCCAGAACAGAGTAGAATGAGGGGGTGTGGGCACAGTTGCCTGCATCAGGACTGATTTGGACCTCTTAAACTGATTTGTTTTATGTCTTTTATCGGTCACACGGGTGATTCAAGAGTTGTAATTACGTGCTTATTTGCTTTTCTTTCATTCATAAAAAAAATGTTTTGTCACATGTTGGACCTCACACTACGTGAAAAAATTCCTATAAATTGCTCACTATCGAGTCGCACAAGTTCATAACCCCAAACCCATCGAGGCCCGTCCTAGGAAGTTTCAAGATCCACCCGACCTTGACTCTTTCGAAGCGGTAAACCTCAACCCGTGGCGTAGTTCATGACTACATTCCGGGGGTGACCTTAAGCCTCTCATTAGCCGAGCACAAGCCAACACAATTCTAGTTAGGGTCTAACACTCCGTGACTAAGTCGGTTTTCATGTGCCGAGATTTCCCTAAACTAATGTCTTCAAAACATACATGCCAATTGGTTATCATGGACGAAATAAAAAGCCACCCCCAGGTGGTTATTATGGACGAAAATAAAAATCCGTCCCCGCATGTATGCTTTACTACATTAATTTAGTTTAATCCCGACATGTGTAGGATTCACAAGCGTGATGGAATCCGATGAGTATATGGGACCGCGAGAATGTCTATATACTAGTGTGACGATTCCATTATTTCCTTAGAAACTCAAAAGGGACTCCGTCCCTCCGACTTATAAAAAAAAGTCTTTTCTTTATATGGTTTAAGTCGTGTACCCACTGTGTGTTCTAAACCTCTTTATGGATCGAAAGTGTTACTCAAGACTGACAAGGGCCTCTTCTACAATATAGGTTCAATTGGTACTTACCGTGTCTACCGGGATTCATCAAATCGGTTAGTTCGTGAAGAGATTATTCCAACAGCACCAACAGCAACCATGACCGGCAGCAGCTGTAGATACCCCGGGGGAACCACGGCTTGGCTAGAGCGGTGAATTATCCTAGGATGTCTAACTTGTTTTAGAGTCGTCACCTATGTTTTGAGGAACATAAGAAAAACCTATTGGTTGTAGCCTAAGTTTATTTACGAAAACAGAGATTCTTTGTTTTGAGGTTCGGGGGTTAGATTACGAGATGGGAAGTACCGAAACACCCATCTTGCCCAACTAAAGTTGGTCTTGCTTGATCAAAATCTACATGAATAATAACGTTCTTCTTCTTCTTCTTTAAGTTATGAAAAGGGGGTTTAAAATAGAGTTTGGAATGTAGGAGATAACTCCTTAACCAACCTCAATGAGATGAGGTGATCATTAGAGTCATGTCCCAAAATGATTTGGGTGATTGCACATTTGATTAGAGTAAAAGAGAGAGAGGAGATGAAGTATAAAAGAAAGGAAAAGATAGACTTTTACCTACAATTTGAAGAACTTCAAATATTGCTTGAAGAAATCCTTGGAGAACCTTTAGAAAGTGATTTTGGTATAGTTTTTGTAAGTTCAATCTTCGGTCCTTGAAAATGGAGGTAAAGGGAGGTTTTTATAGGTGAAAGAGGGGTGTTTTTGGTGCCAAAACTCAGTCACCAAGAAATCCTTCCTGGGCAAAATCCTGTAAATTGAGCAAGGGAGGGAATCCTGGCCAGAAATCTGTAACTGACGCCCAGAGGCGCGCGCTTCCTGCTTTGGTGGCGGGAGGCGCGCGCGCCTGGCTCCTAGTGTCGGAGGCGCGCGACTCAGAGAAGGCAATTTTGACAGAATGGACTAGAAAGTCAGCCCTGTCATTCAGTTTAGTCCCTGGACTTAACGAAGTCAGTCAGAAACTTAATGGAAGTGACAGAAACTAACGAGAAACACTTAAAATAGGGAGAAACACAAAATCAAATGTGCAATCGGGGTGAGCGGTCCAAGATGGGGTGTCTATAGAGCCCCTCGGCGACGTGGACTGCAAAGCAAAACACGTCGACGAAAGTTAAAAACACCCGCCGAGGACATCACCAAGAAAAAGCAAAGACTCGATGAAAGAAGGAATTTGAAATTGCGAGAGATAGTGGTGCGCTCCCTGTGTGAGCGGCTTTTGTTGATAGAGGGGGTGGCATGATCCGTTAGGTGAACCTGCCGGCTGAATGTTTTGAATGAGGCCGTTAGTGAACTGGTTTGATGAATCCGTTAGTGAATCCCTTGAATGAGTCCGTTGGTGAACCCTTGTTGACGAATCCGTTAGTGAATCCGTTAGTGAATCCCTTGGATGAGTCCGTTGGTGAACCCTTGTTGACGAATCCGTTAGTAAATCCGTTTGATGAATCCGTTAGTGAATACCTTGGATGAGTCCGTTGGTGAACCCTTGTTGACGAATCCGTTAGTGAATCCGTTTGATGAATCCGTTAGTGAATCCCTTGGATGAGTCCGTTGGTGAACCCTTGTTGACGAATCCGTTAGTAAATCCGTTTGATGAATCCGTTAGTGAATCCCTTGGATGAGTCCGTTGGTGAACCCTTGTTGACGAATCCGTTAGTGAATCCGTTTGATGAATCCGTTAGTGAATCCCTTGGATGAGTCCGTTGGTGAACCCTTGTTGACGAATCCGTTAGTGAATCCGTTTGATGAATCCGTTAGTGAATCCCTTGGATGAGTCTGTTGGTGAACCCTTGTTGACGAATCCGTTAGTGAATCCGTTTGATGAAATATTGCTTTGAAGTCTCGTGCCACTTGGAGTCACACTTGACTTTTTGAATTATGAGGTGCGGGCACAGTTGACCGCGACCAGAAAAATGTTCCTGCTGGGGATGAAATGTTGAGATTGACTCTTGAGGGGGTGTAGCACCCGTGACAGAACTTAGGGAGTTCGGAATCCGTGGGGAAATCTTGATACGATGCAGGGATTCTTGCATGGGAGACTGCTTCTGAACCTGCCTGATGATGGGAAGAGCGCGCGTCTGGGCCTCGTTGTGGGATGCGCGCGCCTCAGATGAGTATGTCGGGAGGCGCGCGCCTGGCGCATAAGTTCAGCATATTTAAACAGGCTGTTCGCTGTTTTCGGCCAGTTTTCAAAAATTTGAAGAACCCTCCAAATTCCAAGCCCAATTTTCGTAGGGAAATCACCCCAAAACACTTTCTTGCTGCTCTAGGATCAATTCCGTCAAAGAAACGATGTCGAATCGTCAGCAATCACCTCCGTTTGAGATGCCACAGGGCGAGGAGCCCGAAATTGGGGTTGAAGCTATGGACCCGAGCTTGCTTACTTTCCGGCCTCATACCCATATTTCTCACTTCGTGACTTCGGGTTTGGTAAGAATGCCTCACCTTTCTTGCCAATTTTGGATTTCATGAAGTTCTGTTTTCTTTACCGGACATATTGCTGCAGCAGCTTTATTGATCATTCTTTGCATGTTGTTTGTTGTTGCTGATTTGTTGTAAGAAACATGTTGGGATGTCCATTTTCATGTTCACACACTTGCTTGTACATTGTTCTGCCATTGAAATCTCTGTGTTGATTTCACCCGTTTTTCTAGCAGTCATGCTGATGAAATTTTCGTTGTTCCTTGTTCTTTTTCAGGAGTGGAGCCGCCTATCGGAGATTCGAGGCGGAGCTCATGGTCCAGTGGCCATTTGGAACAAATTGCCCAAAAATGTGAGGGCTCGAGTTCAGGCTACCCACTTTGGCCTTTTTATCATTAGTCTGCCGGCACTGAAGAATGACCCGGACGTTATTCAGGCTTTGAGAGAGAGATGGTGGGACACCACCCATACTTTTCATTTGCCCATGGGAGAGGTCACGATGACGCCCACAGACTTTACGGCATTGACTGGTCTGCCGTTTGCGGGGGAGCCTGTCCCTTGCATTTTGAGGGGGACCCTTAGGACTGCCGACGAGCTGTTGGCTCTCGTTGACTGTGGCTTCCCAGTGAAGAATTTTCGGGTCACTTGGGGGAGCATCCGCCAATATTTTAGCATTCTTGCAGCTGAGCCTTTGGGTGTCACTGCTGAGCGGGTAGATGCTGTGGCCCGTTGTTTTATATGGTACTTGCTGTCTCATACCCTGTTTGCTAGTGGAGGGTCCTCGGCCTCTTTGGATTTGCTTGACTTGTTGGTAGACTTGGACCAGGCCGGTCATTACAACTGGGGTGCAGCGGGCTTGGCTGCTTGTTATCATGGTATGGATCTGACTAGCCGCTCGACCAGCAGCTCGGTCACGGGTTTCAGCCTGTTGTGGGAGGTATACTGCTTTCTCTTTTCTTTTCGGCCTTCTTGTCATTGCTTTACTGTATCTTTGAACTGTCATTTAATTCTGCTCTTGCCTCTGTTTTGCAGCTATGGGCCTTTGCTGTTTTGGAGCTGAGGGACTTTAAGATCAACAGAGAAGGTCAGCCCCAGTATCCGGACTGCGTGAGGTGCTCATATAGGGAGAGGAACGTGAGGACCGGAACTGCTCCCATCAGCCTGCTTTCAGCTCGGCGCCACTTGGATTCTTTGAGGCCGAAGGCTGTCTCCTTTTCTTTGTTTCCGTGGAGAGCTATCTATGCCTTTGTTGAGCATACCCTGATTCCCACCCGTTCGAGGCTCCTGATGAGCTCAGTGGAGTGTATGGCGATGTACCTTGGAGAGAGAGTGTTTTGGCAGCATGGTGGTCAGGTGACGGACTTCCACCACCCTCCTAGGCCAGCGGTTCCTGATGTTCCGCCTTTCTGTCCTCGTAATTGGAGGGCTCTTTCAGAGGCAGACCGGGTAGTCTATCTTGCGGGGGTTGATGCTGTCCCTTTCATTCATCTGGAGCAGGATTACGGTTTATTCCGGGAGCACAACCTCCAGCAGGGTTTCATGTTCACTGATCCGAGGGAGACACATGTTGCTCCGCAGACTTTGGCCCGATTCTATCCCACCGGTGCTGGATATTACTTCGATCCTCCTTTGCCTCCTCCCTACTACACTAATTCAAACTTCGAGGTCTTTGAGGAGCAGAGGGAGATTGTTCCCGAGGATATGTCACTGGAGAGAGAGCCTCCCGCTTAGGCTGCTGTGGTATGTTTTTCTGACCATCTTTGCATCTTCTCAGTTCCAGTCTTGTTTTTCTGTCCTTTGTATTGATGTAATTTCTTTTCCCTGTTCTTTGTTGTAATAGGTGCCCGTAGCTGCTTATAGGCACTTGGGTAGGCAGAACAAAGGAATGAGGCAGAGGCTCCGCCAGCTGGAGGAGAGGGTGCTGGAGCTGTGCAGGGATATTGCTGCCATGACTAGAGGTGCTGCCGGTACTGTCTCTGGTGCTACTAGAGGAGCTGCCCGAGGTGCTCGGGGCATGGGACGAGGCTGCAGGGATGCTGCACTGGACATTGATGAGGCTGTCTCTTCAGCGAGGCAGTCGCTGAGCAGGAGTCTGAGCCACGGAGGTAGCCATAGTAGGAGCCTGAGCCGAGAGGGTAGCCAGAGCCGGGGCGGCGCCAGTTCATCAGGGAGAGCTGCCAAGAGGACCCGTCCTGATGTTGTGATTGAGACATCTGAGTCTGAGGATGATGATGACGATGATGATGATGATATGAGGATGATGATGACGATGAGGAGACCGAGAGCGGTAGCAGGGGGTGAGCACAGTGTTGGTGATGACGTGCCCGAGCTATTGTGGCTGAGAGGATGAGGGATTGAAACATTTTTACTTTTACCTGTAATAACATTTAACATGTATTTACACTCCTAGTTATCTTACTACTCATTTTATGCTTTATTAGCGACTCGATCATAGATATCGACTCTTTACAAACAAATGTGTGCCCAAAGGACGCCTGTTGTCGATGCTTGAACTCCTTTTTGTTGCTAGGATCTGATTTTGCTGTAGGTTGGGTATGTTGAAGTGCTTGGGTTCTGTTCTGAACTGACAAGGGCTGTTTCTGTCTGAATTGCTGTCAAAGGCGCGCGCGTCGGGCCTTGCTTGTGGGAGGCGCGCGCGTTGTGAAGCCCTGGTCGGAGGCGCGCGCTTTTGGCCTGCTGAATTACAGCCCCTTCCCTTTTCTGATCAGAATGTTCCAACAGCTATAAATTTTGAACCATTTTCGACCAGAATGGTCACACAACATTCTTTTGCAAACACTTTCTCCTCTTAAACCACGAAATTCTTGTCATAATGGCCCCAATGACTTTCTCCTTTGAAGTTAAGGTTTCCGTCCCCGAGGGTGAGAAGTCCGTTCCAGTGGTGAATGCCGTTCCAGCTGTGGGGTCCGTCCCAATGGTGGAGAAGCGTCCGAGCGTTTTTGATCGTTTGGGTAGGCCCAATGACGATGTTGTTGACCCCGTAAGACCGGTGGTTCATGTGCGGGACTATAGACCCCATCATTTTCCCAAGAAGAAGAAAGGTAAAGGAAATTCCTCCTATGTGTGGAAGCGTCCCATGGTTGTCCCCGCTAAGGCTCCGCTTGATAAGGGCAAAGGGAAAGCCGTTGATGAAGCTCCGTGCCGTCCTAGCCTTTTCTCCCGTCTTGACGGTCCCAAGAATGTTCCGTCCCCGTCCAAGAAGACTAAAGGGCATAACAAGAAGCAATGGGTTCCCAAACCTAAGAAAGATTAGATTTTTCTTTGTACCCCAAGAGATTGCAATTAGACCACTTTGTTTTAGGATTTAATATTTTGATGTCTTTTGTTGCTCAATAAATCCGTTGTAATGGCTCGAATAATTCATTGAATGAATAAGAATTGCATTTTGTCATTTGAAGTGAATTGGGTATTTTTGATATGTTTTAGACCGCACCCGAAGGTTGCCTACGTTCCTCCAGTTGGGAGGCTCAGGTCTTCGTAGTTCAAACAAACAAAGACCATTTTTTTTTGTGCACCCTGTTTTTTGCCTAGACCGCCCTTTCGGGTTTTCAATCTAGCGGGCTTCTTTTTTGCACGTGCTCTAATTTTTTCCTAGGCCGCCCTTGCGGGTTTTCAACCTAGCGAGCAATTTTTTTTTTTTTTTATGGTCTTTGTTTATTAAGCGTAGAACCTCTTGAGCTTGTCGAGGTTGACCTCCTTTGGCAGCTGGTCACCATCTAAATCTACGAGCCGGACTGCACCACCGCTTAGTATCTTTTTGACTACGTACGGACCGATCCATCGGGGTCCCCATTTCCCCAGGGGATTCATGGCATTAGGAGGATGTTGTCTTAAGAACAAATCTCCCACATTGATGTTTCGAGGCTTCACCTTTTTGTTGAAAGCTCTTGACATCCTTTGCTGATACGCCCTTGTGCGTTCGAGTGCTCTTAACCTTTTCTCATCGAGCAAGGCTAGTTGTTCATATCGACTTTGCATCCAGTCGACCTCGTTGACTTGATTCTCGAGGAGGACCCGTAGAGATGGGACTTCAAGTTCGATAGGGAGTACGGCTTCAGAACCATAGACTAATGCATAGGGAGTTTCTCCTGTTGCAGACCGTATTGATGTGCGGTAGCCCCACAATGCTAGAGGTAGCTTCTCGGGCCAATCCCTTCCTGTTGAGGCCATTTTCTTGACGATGGTCTCGATGGTTTTATTTGCTGCTTCGACCGCGCCATTTGCTTGGGGACGGTAAGGAGATGACTTGTGCTTGGTGATCTTGTATTCTACCAAAAGTGCATCCATTTCTTTCTCAAAGTGAGAGCCGTTGTCGGAAATGATTTCATGAGGCACGCCGTATCGGCACATGATGTTAATTTTTACAAATTCGGCCACTTTCTTTGCGTTGAGGGTCCGATAGGCTTGTGCTTCGACCCACTTTGTGAAGTAGTCGACTGCCACTAGGACGAATGACTGCCCATTGCTCCCGGTAGGATGAACTTTACCAATGATGTCTATCCCCCAACAAGAGAAAGGCCAAGGTGTGACCATGTTGTAAAGTTGCGAGGGTGGAGCATGTTGTAGATTAGCGTGGAATTGGCACTTAGCACACCTTTTGACTTTCTCGATACAGTCTCGTTCCATAGTGCTCCAATAGTAACCAATGCGGAGTATCTTCTTGACTAGCATAAACCCATTCATGTGGGGTCCACACTCTCCTTCGTGCACTTCACACATTATCTCTTGAGCTTCGGCCTCATTAGCGCATAAGAGATTGATCCCGTCGTGGTGCCTTTTATAGACTCGGTCCCCAATCAGTACGTACCGAGAGGCTAACCTTTGCAGAGCTGCTTGAGACTTCTTATTGATATTCTCGGGATAAGTGCCATCTTTGAGGAAATTCATGATATCCGAATACCACGGAGAGTTTGTTTGAACCTCGTTGATCTCGATACTCACGCAATATGCCGGACTGTTCCTTCGGGCAATTTTGAAAGGCTTCACCATTTTCCCTTTGGGCATTTCGACTAATGAAGCTATGGTGGCCAGTGCATCGGCGAAGCGATTTTTATCCCTTGGCAGGTAGCTGAAAGTGATCTCTTGGAATTGTTCAACCAGTTCTTCAAGGTGCTGACCATACTGTTGGAGAGTCGGGTCTTGGGTTCGCCATTTACCCGATTGCTGATTGATAAGGAGCAAAGAGTCGCCGAGTACTTCTAGTTCTGTGATGTTTCTGTCGAGAGCCTATGTTCAAATTGCCTATGTGATTTTGTACCAAAATCACATCTTTTTTTCGGTACTCCTTTGGATGATTTCATCTCCCCAGCAGTGTCGCCACTGTAGATACCCCTGGGGAACCACGGCTTGGCTAGAGCGGTGAATTATCCTAGGATGTCTAACTTGTTTTAGAGTCGCCACCTATGTTTTGAGGAACATAAGAAAAACCTATTGATTGTAGCCTAAGTTTAATTACGAAAACAGAGATTCTTTGTTTTGAGGTTCGGGGGTTAGATTACGAGATGGGAAGTACCGAAACACCCATCTCGCCCAACTAAAGTTGATCTTGCTTGATCAAAATCTACATGAATAATAACGTTCTTCTTCTTCTTCTTTAAGTTATGAAAAGGGGGTTTAAAATAGAGTTTGGAATGTAGGAGATAACTCCTTAACCAACCTCAATGAGATGAGGTGATCATTAGAGTCATGTCCCAAAATGATTTGGGTGATTGCACATATGATTAGAGTAAAAGAGAGAGAGGAGATGAAGTAGAAAAGAAAGGAAAAGATAGACTTTTACCTACAATTTGAAGAACTTCAAATATTGCTTGAAGAAATCCTTGGAGAACCTTTAGAAAGTGATTTTGTATAGTTTTTGTAAGTTCAATCTTCGGTCCTTGAAAATGGAGGTAAAGGGAGGTTTTTATAGGTGAAAGAGGGTGTTTTTAGTGCCAAAACTCAGTCACCAAGAAATCCATCCCAGGCAAAATCCAGTAAATTGAGCAAGGGAGGGAATCCTGGCCAGAAATCTGTAACTGACGCCCAGAGGCGCGCGCTTCCTGCTTTGGTGGTGGGAGGCGCGCGCGCGCCTGGCTCCTAGTGTCGGAGGCGCGCGACTCAGAGAAGGCAATTTTGACAGAATGGACTAGAAAGTCAGCCCTGTCATTCAGTTTAGTCCCTGGACTTAACGAAGTCAGTCAGAAACTTAACGGAAGTGACAGAAACTAACGAGAAACACTTAAAATGGGGAGAAACACAAAATCAAATGTGCAATCGGGGTGAGCGGTCCAAGGCGGGTGTCTACAGAGCCCCTCGGCGACGTGGACTGCAAAGCAAACGCGTCGACGAAAGTTAAAAACACCCCGAGGACCTCACGGCAATGATTGGTCACATTCATTTTGGCAACGTCATCACCTTTGCCGATATGGACCTTCCACCATTGGTTCCGGCCACAACGAAGCTATTTAC